>JABASH010005867.1:0-11407 GCA_019776445.1 Tomocerus maximus
CTATTAGGTATATCATGATGCATGATAGTATGTAATTTAAATTTAAATGGGGAAATAAAACAACCTCGCTAAAACGCATTATTATGGGTATTGTGTTTTATTTGGCAGTCAGTTAAACCGGGATTCCCAAATGACCAAGATGCATTTTGCATTAGTTTGGAAACCAAAATGTTTTCTGCTTGTTCCTTCATGTCTAAGCGTAGGTCAAACAGAATTTAAGTTGGTGTAGCTAATGCAGAGTGAAGTGGGGAATGACTAGACATACGTGTTGTGGTAATCAAATAGCTCCTGGAATTCTAAACGAGCCGTGTCTGTAATTGAATAGACTCACTCTAGTTTACGATGACAGTAACGGTGCTGTTTAGAATGGACACATGTGGCAGAAGAGGCAATGCGTGTCAAAATGGGAGTCTTTATGGCTCTTGGAGTGAGTGATAAGATGTAATTCTAATTCCCGGTGCCTTTTCACTTTAAATCCAAGCAGGACATTGACCAAAATGTCTCGTTAGTTTTTAGTATGCCCTGTAGAATTTGGTTTTGGGTAACTGCGAAAAGGAGCATTAAAGGTTAATATACCATATGTTAGTGTAGTCTTACTCTTGATTTTATCTAATTCGCTGTGCATTTCTTATGGTCTGCAGGGAACGAGGAGATCTTGGACCATTCTGGTTCATTCCGCACGCTCATCGATCCGAATCGGAGGAAACTCATAAGACGAGCGAAAATGAAGAGTCTTCGTATTTCTGTAGCAATAGTGGCAACATTTCTCATTTGTTGGACACCGTACTACGTCATGATGATCATTCTCATCTTCATCGAGCCGGACAAAAACGTAAGGCTTTTTTTATTTCTTGTATGTTTGTGTATATAGCCAATACAATCAACTTTTATGAATGTAACACAAATGGTAAATAACACTCACTAACTCGGGTACTACTCATTCCTATAGAACATTCAACTCTCTCACTCCTATCAAATGTTTACCATTTATATTCAATTTGCGTTTCTTTTTGTTCAATCACAATAAATACTAGAGTGTCTGTGTAGGAGTGATCAATAGTGATCATGTCCCATAAAAGATGACAAAGGCAACACTGACCCGGAGCAATAGTATTAGAGTTGTAGTATTTCTAGTAGTACTATTTTGTAGTAGTTCTATTGCATCACTTAACATTATCCAACTCAGCACTCAAAAAAGTTCTGCCCTACTTATCGAAATACGAGAGCCACAATGCAATATGCTTTGAGAATCCCCAAACTACTGGAGTCAACCAGTCAACAGTTAGCACTTTGGGTATTGAACACTATTCTCGGTGCATTGTAGATCAACTACTTAGGTACCTAAATATAGTTTTCTTCCAACCTGAAGCTACACAAGTATGAATGACCTTTTCTTTAAGTACTAAGTTAATAATACATAGACATCTTTCTCTCCTACTCCTAAGTAGTACCTATTTGTAGTTTTCAAATCTAACTAGAAATTGTACACAAAAGAATTTAATATTAGTTTGCTGGAGTCTTTGATAGAGTTTTCCTTTTCTTGCAACGACTACAAAAGCCTATAGAGTTCCTTAGTTGATAAATTAATTATATGGAAGGCGAAAGAAGCCACGCATCTTCCCATTCTCTCTCTTCTGTTTTCTTTGAAATGACTCGTAGTCTATATTTATGTTCTCAGCTATTTTATTCTGTTTTCTATGTCCTCCATACAGTCCACTCCATTCAGTATGTGTACAAAAGTGAAGGTAACAAAATGCATGGCATATGTCAATATGTCATAGACATGTTCAAACTCTCAATGCTAGTCTCTTGACTTCTACTCTGAATTCCTAAGCAAGAAGCGTTATGTGCAAAGCTTTCTCCAACTTTCTTTTCCAATTTGTATCCTACGACAAAACAGAAACCAAGGAATGGAATGTTCTAACTTTTTTCATTTCTGGCTGATAGACAGCATAGAACACTTGGGGAACGTTTTCTTCTTGCAGTTGCATTACACTGTACATACTTTCCCGAAAAATCTTCTCGTCGTGAGGTTCAAAAACGATCTTTAGCATTGTTAACATGCTTACTAAGCAGACATCCGACTAAAACTGAAACTATGTGTAAAATTCAAAAAACCTGTTTTGATATTACCTTTTTTCTTAGGGTGATTGTGCTCATGCACTTAAAGAACATTCTTAATACCTAGATATCTGTAAATATTCCATGCCATCACTTATTGATGCGGACTGTACACATTCCCTTGCTACTGTTAGTAACAGCTTTAGGGATAGTGCAAATGCCGCTTTGCTTACCACTTTGAACATTTGAAACGCTACAGCTTGAGATTTGAATGCTGAATGTTAGTCATAGGCGTTACATAAGTTGCTACATGTGTGCTTTTGATACGAGTGTTCTAGTTCACTTTATTTTGTCATTGCTCTCCTGAGTATGAATATTACATTCCGAAAGGTGACAATGTCAGACATTGTTGATATTTACCTGAGACAAATAGTAATGTGACATTGACATGTGACAAGAAAGAACGTGAGCAAATACTAAAAGACAAAAAGCGTTATTGATACTCGTGTTAAGTTCAGTATACTAATGCTTTGTATGTAATGTACTCAGAGCTTGGATACTTTGAAATTTTTAAATTTCCCGTACATGGAGTATCTTTTGACATTTATAAGCTCTTAAAATTAATTTAATGATGACAAGACAATGTTAAAGTGTCAAAGTAGTCACAGAGTACTAAACTAAATGCTGTAGTCCTTGCCTTGAGATCAATTATGTCATTCACTCACTGTCATGTCACTTATACTTGTTATTTATGTACGAGATAAAGAATTTCAAATAGACATACCGAAATAATCAATAAATGCACAAGAACTACAAGAATACCATATAAATCATCTAATGAACCATCCAATTGAATGTCAATGTCAACCTTAAATTCTTATAGCATGAGTAAGTACAATAAGTATATATATTACATAACTGTAATTGCTAAGAAATGATAAAAATGGAATTTTTGGGTTCTTCTGTTTAACCTTGTGGAATTGACTAAGACAAATGATGTAATTCAAGGAGCCAGTTTCAAGTTTCATACTTTAGTAGTTGATGTCAGTAAAGCGACCTAGGGTATGCATGATCTACATCAACACCCCATCAAATTGACGTGTCTTTAATCATAAATACCCGAAGCAAATTTTGAGAATTCCAACCACTCCCTGGTCCCTGACACTACTTTTTGGAGAAATATAATACCTAATATTATGGGTTTTGATAGATAGCACAAGAATAAGTATTAGTACCCGGATACCTTTATACCTATATGTGTAATAGGTAGTTTATGGTATGAACAAATGCGGAGGCGACAAAAGTCTCTTCGTAGTTTCAGTTCTGTCTCACATAGCACTCGCTATAAGAATGTAATGTACGTAGGCTCAAGCTGGGGAAATCAATTTTAGCAGGGGCAACCATTTTATTTTAGTCTCAAGGCATAGGAAAGTCTTTCAATCTAAAATGTGGCAAGATTACAATTTGCTTTGGTTATGCAAGTAGAGCTACTGATGTGTAAACAAGATAGTTTATAGGAAGGAAGTGTGTGACATCGCACAAAACCTGCTTTATTGGGTAGTTATTAGAAATGCGGAGTATTTGCATTGGAGTATGAAAAGCAAACTGTGCTGCGAGTAATGTTTGTATTTGACTCGGTGTTGTCAACCTTTGGAATACATGGCTAACACAGATTGTCGTCGCTTCCGTAAACATGCAACAGTGAAGTTTCTTTGTAGGTTGTCTTGTCATCCAAAGTATGTAAAGGAAGTTGGTAGGTACCTTTAAGGCATTTAAGCCCTATATAAATACATGAAAGTAAATTGTGTTTGCAAAAAGTATCTATTGGGGACACTTTAATTATTTTTTTATAATATTATACTCTACCTTATTTCCATGTATTACCACCCCAGACCTATGGCATCGTCTGAGTAATAGGTAATGCACAATATTTAGAAACGTGGGAAGCTCTGTTAAATACTTCTTAGGGATATTTTGCGATATACACTTCACAGGATAATTTCCTTCTAATACCAGTGAGAGAAATGCAGACTGAAAAAAAGCTAGTAGTAAAGAAAAGAATGTTTTTTAGCTCGGATGCTTTTGTTGGTACAAATAATCTTAGTATAGCGGGAAATGTGCAATTATTTATACCTAAAAGTAAACTTGTAATCTATAGATGTATAAATATAGAATTATATTAATGACGATGGTTCAGTGTTGCGATGATTCAAGGATGAGGTATGATGAGAAGATTTTTTGTTGAAAACCTGAGTGAGTGAGTTGGACTGTAAAACAACTTTCGTTTTGTGTAACTATCATTTACTCTAAGATATTTATATCTTGGTACATTTTATGTGATGTTTTCTTTCATTTCATTTCTTTCATTTATAGCAAGCCAGTGAAGACCTGCAGTCAGGGATATTTTTCTTTGGGATGTCTAATAGCTTATTTAATCCTGTAATCTATGGAGTATTCCATTTGTGGAAGCCAAGACGGAAAGAACTTCAAAGGTAACATTCTTCTTTTATTACTCTTTTCTACAACCAAGTTTTATGCAATTCATTAATTATGACAGCAGAACAGAACAATGCTTACGTAGGGTATGTTCGACAAATATTAGTTTCTTACTTATTATGTAAGTTTAGTTGTAGTTCGTGTTCGTGTGTAGTCTAGTTACCTTCTTACTCTTTCACGATACTACGTTTATACAAGTTTAATTGTGTAAATATATTTGACTTATTTTTAATCTGCTGCTGTATCCACACAACAGCCCTTTAACAAGGTACATTATTTGCAACTCTATGCATTTTTCATAATACTACACATCATAATACTGCGTACAGCAATGTGTTGTTAAAAGTGTATTAGTAGCAGAGTCCATTAGTAAGCATCATTAGTTTAATGATGTTAAAATTATAGTTAAATATTGCTAAATTGTTTCATTGTAGAGGACACTCCAGTCGCAAGACGTTTTTGACCAATCTAAGCTTTCAACGACAGCGCTCTACAGGAATGATGAGTGTCAACGGAAATTCAATAACCAAGAAAAACAATGGAAACGGAGAAGTCCCAATTGCTAATGGAAAAACTACTACCGAAAATGGTTCCAGAACATCTTCTCTAAGAAATAATCAAAATTTAAATGTTCCCCGTAATGACAGTGAAAATGGCCACAATGTTCACAGCAACACTAACAATCACCAATGGAACAATGGAAACGTTCCCGTTTCTGAACGTGAGGGACAGACTGTTATATAATAGCATTAATTTGATTTTAATGGTTAGATTCAAAATTATACCTAATTACAGATGATGTTATAAGTTTTATATTTACTGTATGTAATGCTTAAAAGCGAACGTGTGAGCTGTATCTTTTCATAAACTTTTGCTACAGGATTTTAGTTCAGTGAAAGTGGTGAGATTTTTTTATTGTATTATTATATGAAAAGAGAAAGTCAATGTTTGGTTTTAAATTTACATAAAGTATATATAGACTCAACAAAGTTACAACACAGTTACCTTTTAAAACGAAATAAGTTAAATCTCAGGGAGTGAACAAAGTTCCAAATGTATATTATACTTTTGATTAGATTAGTGTAAGCTCGTTTTACGGTAGAAATACATTACATTGTCATCTTTTGTGTGGGTGGGCAGTAACTACGTAGAATATTACGTACTTACGTACAGCTATAGAACAAAAATAAAATTAATTACCCCTAGCTAATTAAAGTTAGAAACATTAGAAATGACATAAGTGGGAGGACACTAATAGTGGTGTCACTTTTCTCACTATTATTGGTGATATATTGACAAAAATGATATTTTAAGAAGAACTGATACTCGTCCTTCTGAAAGAACTATTTACATTCTGTAAGAGTCTTGAAATAGAAACTCAGAAACGTTACCCACAGACTGTTTATTAATGTGTGTAATGATTTTATTAATTTTAATGTTTTATACACAGGAGTTATTAGTATGTAGATATATTTTAGATATATTTTTATGTACATATTATGGTGTAGGTGAGCAGGTGTAATAAAAGTGGTTTCCATCCATTTATTTTGTCGTTACATTCTAGAAAAGCGATCTGAAAATATGTATAAGCTACGGATGGGACTATGATCTTGTTAAGATGACTCTCTAGAGTCATTTTAGGGCAAACGAATGTAATGTCACGCACAGTGTAGTTTTAGGTGTAGTCTTGTACAATGTCTCATTATATATGATCATGATACATTATGACTTTTATTTTCTTTGTTAAGTAGGCTATTAAATGTAATTTTTACACGAAGGTTATCAAAAGTACATGTTTATGGATAATAAAATGGTTTATGCTGCTATTTAAATCATGCTTCTAATGACAGTTCTACTATAAAGATTATATCCTGCATGATAGTGGGAAGAATTACAAAAACTCGACTGCAATTATCAACAAAACAGAGTATACATCAGATATTGTGAATGAATTCAGTAAACACTATTGTCATAAAAAGATTTTTGTGTGGGCTATAAACACACTTTGTGAGTGACTTAATTTTTGCAACTTACCCCTACCTAAATACGATAATTAAAACTATGAACCCATACCTAAAAGCTATACAACTGTCTACTGTATACCTAGGTGCTAATACGTAATTCTATATGGCGATGTTATTTCGTGTATTGAAATACACTATAAGTCCAAACCAAAGATACGCTTTCTCCGTGCTTTCTCATGTACGGGGAAAGCTGAGTGGAGTTAATGTTACATTTCAAGTGTGGGTTTGATCCAGTTTGTTCCGAATGTACAAATGAGTACATTCTTACCCTTACTTAATTGTAAGTGTAAGTAATAAGTATCTACAATATCAAGTAAAGATATGTAATTAGTAGTTATTATAAGAGTATAGAAATTAATTATTGTATACGTAAAGCCCTAATCCTACTATTGCGTAATGCAGCTCTGTATTTTTCTAGTCAGAAGAATCTATCCCTTTGTGACACAAATATCAATATTGACCATTGGTACATTTGCGATAGCTTACAATTATTAATTCAGTAAATAATTGGTGAGAGAATTGAATTGGCAGTAAATAAAATTACGATTAACTGCTATAATGTTACCTACAAGTGAGTAAATGGTATATAATGTTTGACATATATATTCTCTTAGTACAAATAAAAGTCTTTTAGATCCCAGTTTACTGTTATGTCTGTGTACAAGAAAATACAATTGACCCGCGTTGTGCTACTGTAAGGAAAATATAACTGAAAAAAAATCTGTTGTTTGTTACCCATTGTCTTTTATCTGATTTAATAATTCAAGTTAAGGCATATACCTCCCCAAGCAAGTACAATCTACTATCCGAGAAATGTAAGTATAGATATGAAGTTGCTCTTTTGGACTGGAATAACGCGGAAGGGATTATTAAAATATTTATGACGGTTGCAGCCGGCGGCTGTTGGGTCGTGGAGAAGTTGAGAAAATTGCCTATATTTTACTTCTACAACATAATTCCTACCAGACTGTCTTCTCTACTTGCCAATCGGGATTTTAACCCGTGATATTATTTACCGAGGGATTTTATGGCTGTATTACTACCTTTTAGCTGAGAATCGACTCAGATTTAATTTGGCATGAATAATTTAGCTGCAAATACTGACTTAGCTGATTTTTTCATCACTACATACAAATGAGTTGATTAATATTATGAGTTGTATTAAATAAAATATTCTAGCAATGAGTAAATTAGTAGCAAAGATCATTTCCATTATACCTTCAGCATTCCCGGTAATGCATAAGTTCAAAAACATTATTCTTAGTTGTTAGAACCAGATTCTCCTTTCATGTTGATTTTATTTATTTTAAATGCTAGTACTACTGATGCTTAACTATAGGCAGATAAAGAAGTTGATTTTGTACGATAGCCATACATAAGTATTACACGCAAATTATAAGATAAAAGTACACTCGCTATTTAGAGGGGGACTAAAATGAGCAATAAAAACCATTTCAAGTGAGCCATGGACGTTAAACAAGAAAATAGCTGAGCGAAAATCCATTTTTTGCATTATATTCGGATTGTGTATAAGTAGGTACAAATAATATTGTCCATAACAGCATGTAGCACAGAGTCTAACATTTGTGCACTTTACTTCATTTTATATAACAGCACGACATGGTGTATCATAACATCTGTTACTCTCGAATCTCTGAAGACTCAACGGCTGTCAAGCCATTATTATCACCAGTTAGGCGATGGGGAACGAGAAATGGGACAGACATATCTGAAAGGCTTAATGCGTCTCGGCTAAGGAGGAAATATTATGAAAAATTCTTTTTTCAGATTCCACTCTCCAGATGACTGGATTTATACGGGTCAGTCACTCGGCGATATTCGGTATATAATCCACTTATAACATTATTTGAATTGTGAGCCTTGTCTCGATCTCTTCTATTTTTCATCACTCAATTAATACTTTGGCATGGGAAATCACAAAATAATTTGTAAATCTGTATAAATAGGCATAAGCAAAGGGAGTTATTTATATTTTAATCCCTTGACGCAAAACGAATTGATGTAACGACACTGTCTGTAGAGAAAGGAATTAATTACTAACCACTCGTTACTGCATTTCCTTCCAACTGGGGCAAATTGTAAATTGATGACAAAAATTCTAGAAATATCAAGCAAAGGCACTGAAGAGTATAATGAATAACTAAATTGCATCGAGGTGCACTCAGTTCTGCTGTTATACAGACACTAATTGCACATTTCACACTTTCTGCTTCTGAAAAGGTATGAGCTTTTCCAACTAAACTACACCACAGTTGTATCGGAATAATGAATCTTTCAATCCTTCCTTCAAAGCTGCAACTAAATTAATAAACGACTCTCCTTTTAGGAATGTTTAAATATGGGGCTTGCAATTAGAGGATGTGCAATGCTTTTTATTCGTTGTAATTCATGCGTGCAATGCCAACACTTTTTGTCTGTGCAATAAAGGTAATATTACCAAAGTATAGTGATGATAAGCATAATGACGACCTTATACTTACGAGCGTTAACTCACGTTAAAACTTTCGCATTCTTTGAATAAAGTCTGCTCCATTTATTGACAGTATACCCACGCTAGTAAGTCCTGTAGAGTTTTATAAGAAAAAATTTTCTTACAGAATAAATCACTGAAGACAGATTCAATCTAAAATTCAAGGAGACGTAGCTTACTAAATAGAATTCCATATGGGCAGATTGAATGACGCGTTAACGGGCTTTCATTCTTTGAGTAACTGTATACTAAAGCTGAAGGAAATCTGTGATTTCTGCTGCTGACCTAAATAGTTTGTTAATGATATAGTCCAGATCATGTACAGTGTAGTTATATATTTAGTTAACTACAGTTACCATTACATACAAATCACAAATAGTAACTTCTCAGATTGCAGATTGACAAGATAAATGCTTGATATGAATAGTTTCCGATCTGATATCTAATAGTTAAGGTATTTCCGGGAGATCATGGATGTTGTGTTCATTTCCGCAAAAATGCAATTAAACTAGTTCACGATATCCGATGTAGACAGTTTCGACTGTATGTATCTTTCCCCTAGGTACCTTGCTCATTTCCCTTCCTTTCTCCCAAATTACGGTGCGTAGAGCTACTATTATGTAATTGAAGGTTATTATCAAATGATACAAGCCTCAGTGACCTCAGATACCAAATACCAACCTTCACACATTCTCCGGCCCTTTGTGTCACTTTCTGTATGATTATTCACGCTTCTCCCCACTTTTCTATTAACATTCCATAAGTCACTGTTTTATATAGTCGAATAATTGATTTGTCAAGGTCTTCTTGGAATTCAAGTTCTATGTTCTTAAAGTCATTAAACACAACGTACCTGCTTTAGAATATTATCTACTGAACAGATTTGTGTAACTCTTGACAGGAAACCTTGACATGATGAAGGAACTAACATTTCGTAGAAAGGGACAATCAAATTGTTTAACTTGTAGAGTGAAAATGCAAATGGTTTAGTTTTAATGAGCATTGATTTGTATTCCTGAGTACTGGGCTAACGGATCAAAATGATTTTCGATTTGAAATTAGAATCATCTTCTTCATGTGACATATGGTATCGTTAGCCTTATCGATGGAAGACAAGCTCACAACTACAACTGCTAACTGGCTTAGTTTTATGGAATTGATTTTCTTGTGGCGGTATTGACACCATATGGAATGGAACCATTTGCTATTTTACCTTCTAAAGATTTTATTTTCCTGTACGTCAAAAAATATGAAATGAAGAACTTGTGTCAATTCGCTTGGAAGCTGTAAGCTACGTTATTAAAAACATATCTGTATTTATGTACACATAAAATGTATACCAAAGAGTGCATCAACTATTTACCTTAGTGCATTACCTATTCCAAGTGAAAGTACAATAATCTGACCTTCAACAACTGTATTTGAATGTGTTGTATCTGTCATATACAAGATTTTTTGTATAGACACAACAGAAAGATGTAACATGTCATACAACATAGTAAAAAGGAAGGAAAAGTATTTGTTGAGATAATGCAACTTAATAGAAATGAATTCTCTACAAAAGTTCTCGACATTTCCAAGTATAGGTAGGTCTGCTCATTTTTATTAAATCGAAAACATCTGTTCGTGTAACTGACAGCAGTAACCCTAGAATGCATGTATAACAAAACTAAGCTGCTTACTATTATTAAAGTAAAAATAAGAAAGTATACATCTTCACCTTGGCTCTACTTTGATTGAAGTTTTATTCTCAACGAGCCATAGCACATAAAATATGTCGTAATACATTTTAAAGAAGTACGTAGACTAATGCCTTCCACTACATCCTTGATTCTACTTAACATCAATGCAATTTGTCTTGGTTGGTTATAATATATTCTACATGGTTAAACATGAATCTCACAATTTTCAATTTCTATTATTGGGGCTTATGGCAAATTGCACTGTCACAAGTAAGCAACAGAAACTTTTTGTGAGTATACGGGAAACACAAATCTAGATCACATAACCAAAAAATATGTAATGCTAAATAAACCTATGTACACAGGTTTGTTCATTTAAGAACTGTTACACAATCCCAAACTACTTAGGCAATTTAATGCAAAGAACTCTAATTCTACTATAGATATGCATCTTAAAAAATCAGCCAGTAATGACTGCAATTTATGACTATGCTATAGTACACAGGATACTAGTACATTTTGATTTAACTGCTTTGCATGAAAAATAATACTCGTGTTTAAAGTTGAGTTGTGACTTGTGACTTAAAGTGCGTGGTATAGGTACTTAGTCATAACTAACAAGAAGAAGTAAGAAGAGTGTCATGTCATAGGAA
>JABASH010005868.1:0-11407 GCA_019776445.1 Tomocerus maximus
ATCCATGTTATAACTTCCGATCAAAAAAAATTCTCCACTTTGCCTCTATTTCTATAGTATAATAATACATTGCAACCTCTTTGACTGGCATACAGTTCCTTGGCTCCGAAGGTATTCGTTCCCAATATTTAGGAAAATGATGAGAATGTCTGCAGCTGTTTAAGTGTAACTGCGCCCGTTGCTCCTTTAACTTCTATGGAATATTCATCGCACTCCCAATATATTCATGCATGCAATAAAAGAAAGTGTCAAATAACTTTCGTACAACTCCAAGTAATTCCCTGGTTACTTCATAATTTAGCCAATTTTTTTACGTCAAAATAAAATATACAATACCTTGCTCTCTACTTCAATTTCGCGCAATACCATCCGTTTCCATTTCTGCTACTGTTGCTGGTATTGCACATCGGTTACCACAATTTCTCTCTTTGGGATCATTATTTGTGTTTTTTAAGAGAATAATCTTATAGCCATAAGTATTAAAGGGGTAATATCTTACAAAGAATGAACTTTATTTTTCAGAGCGCAAAATCTAGCGATTTTTCAGTTTTGAAAATTGAAACGAAACTACCTCTTCCATTTCTTCAACATTTGAAACTCGATGCATAATGAGATGAAATGGAGGATCTCATGGCAAGATGTCAAAACCTGGCAAATTAAAAATAATTTCATACATAGAATGCGATTGAGCCTATATTAGTATGATAAAGAGCGCTCAAGTTACGCTCAAGAGGACAAGTCATACTGTCATACTATCACAAAGCCTCGGCTTATGCTGCTTGACAATAAACAGTACCTACATAGTCACTATTGTGTGTTGAAAGTATACCCGCTGTTAATATGATCAAGTCCAATTTTGCTGACTGCTCAGTTTAAGTTTTGTTTGTATGGGTTAAAGTTATTTGCGTAAGGCGAATATTTTGTGAGTTTTATATGCATGAATGGATAATGTTGAGAGTATGGTAAGTTTTGGTGAAAAGGCTTTTTGTGTTGAATGTTGGGATTCTAGTTAAAAGAGAGAGAGGATGTTTCTGGGCAGATTTGCACAATGCCGACTCGTCACATGAGTGAGAAATAACCGCGGTTTGATAAGGGTCGGACGTTTGCAGCGAGCGTTACTGTGTACATAAAAGTTAAAGTTGTTCTTTGCTTGCAGCGGCTAAATTAATTAATTAAATGTTTGACTCTAATTAGTTTGGACGGAGAAAAGAAATTAAGGGGAAGAAATAGGAATGGGTTACTGGAGGAGAAACGGAGCGATATGCGAGTCTGAAAAGGAAATGTTCATACAGAGGTAGGTATCTCTTTAATACTGGGATGCTGCAGTAGTGTGGATAGGTACATCCATGATTTATATACATACATAAATAACCGACTTGTACCACTACAATACAGTTGTATGTGCAAGGAGCACGAAAGAGCCAGTCGAGAAGAAACAGCTCGCTATTAAATTTATATGTCCCCACGTAGTCCTTATAACTTTCTTTGCTTCTGTATCAATATGCACACACACATCAAGAAATCTTAGTCCTGGAAGTGAAAATGCAGTTATCCAGCCACTTTTAAGGCAGAGTATGTGTACTTTCAGTGAAAGAAAGGGTTCCTTGACTTTGCGCTGCCTATTGTGAGTCGGAGAAAGTGTGCAGACACTCGCAGGCCTCGTACTGCTGAAGGAGGATCATTAGAAGAGTGAAAGTAGAGTGAAAGTGAGGGACTTTAGCCAGCGTTGAAAGGAAATGAAGCTCGCAGTGGAGTGAGGTTGCGGTGAAGAGGACAGGAGTCGAGAATTTAATTTGTTTCTGCTTTGCTGGAAGGGGAGAAGGAGCACAGATTTGATTTTCATCTCTCATCTTTCTCCTCCTTAAGATTTCCTACTACTTTCTTCTCCGTACTGCAGATCTATCTATTTCTATATAAGTATAGATCTACATATAGATGTACATATAACAAAGACGAGCAAGGAAACCCAACAAAATCAGAACTACTATTGTCTCTAATATCGTGGGATGTAGTTAATAGATACGTAGCCGTGCTTTATCTCCGTCAGATCCGTCATGCGAAACTGATCATATCATATTTATCTTCATTGCATTACATCAATGAACAGCGCATACCTAATAATACGAATACTACACTAAACGTGAAAAAGAGCACCCGAGAAAGTGATTTGATCTCAGAGGGAATCGCTGTGTGTTATGTCTAAGTCCCCTCAATGTGTAATATCCGTTCTATTTAACTAGAAAATACCACTTTGGCAGTGGAGATATTTGAATCTATGAAATATGCATAATACACCGGATACTAATTATCTAGCCCCTCTCAAACAGATCTTTCATCCTCTAGTAAAGCAATCCTGTAATAGACTTAGATATCTACTTCATATTAACTACATCAATCTTTTGTCCCATCACGCAGCATCTGTAAAAAGTTGTAAGACTGACATTGTACGAATCTTAGAATTAAACGCAATTACAGTTCTGTACTTCGACTATGTTAAATCCCTTTGCAAAAATGGAAATGAAAATATAAAAGGGTTAGCATTAGTTGTATTAAAATTCTCAACTTTGGACAGACAGAAGACCATAAAATACACGAATTTGTCGTACACTGTATTAAATGCACTGTGTAATATATATTTTTTAATTCTATAGCATCTGTTCTTACAAAACCCTGTCGTAATAATGTCAATTATAATTTCCCCAACTTGGTGTACAATATAATACAACGTATTGTGTCTTGTGTCCCATTCAGAGTATCTCATGCCGAAAATGTCGATTTGCTCAAAGAGCGGCCAAGGCTATAGGTAAGTAGGAACCTCCCTAACAAGAAAAAGAATGAATTCTCCTTGGGTAACTATGTAGTTCATTATTCTTTTATGTGACATAAAAAGGTTTCTGGCTCTTAGCACTCCATTTCTATTACTCGGAAACATTTTGCTTTTGACCTTTTCGTGTGTTTGGCTTGGTGCGGATGCAGTTCACAAAGTTATTAAATAGCTAAGCCAAATAACTGTAATGTATCCCTAAGCCTTGGACCAAGTTGGTTTCAATGAGGCGGTACAAGTGTAATAATGGCTGAAAGTGATAATAGCGACAAAACGATTTGAGCTTACCAGTCGTACTCCAATCCCACGCAAAGATGTCCAGTTAAATGCGGCGGGTCTAAATCTCCCAGGACTACGGAAGTATCAGAGCAAACCGAGTCGCACGACATGGCTCTTTGCAACAGAGGCAGAGCCGCCCCTTCAGGACTGCCCAAGTCGGATACATCGGAGCCAATGCTATCGGTAGAAGATTGTCTTAGAGAGAAGGAGCGGACTCTGTACGAAGGAGCGTGGGAAACTGGTCCGGCAACCACCTGATTGATTGAGGAAGAGGAAGCCATGGGAGAGGAGGTCGACGAGGGAATTGGCGGGGCGGAAGCGCCGGCAGAATTGCTCACTGAGGAAGATGCGGAGGACGCCGTTGGAAAACTCCCGTTATTTGCATTCCCGGATTTTTGATTGAGAAGGAGGCCAGTTGGGTTTCTGTAGCTGAAGGAGGAGCCCGAGGGCTGGGAAGATGCAGAAGTCGTCGTGAATCTGTTGCTGGACTCTGCGACAATGCTCAAGGGCTCCCCGCTCCTAGGCTCGAAGGAAAACAAAGATTTTGGCGGGGAGTAGGAAGCGAGTGAGAATTTCCTGGTAGGCATCCCCATCGGCAGTTGGGGAGATACTGATGTAGATTGGCCGATGTTGGATATGCTGAGACTACTCCGTCTCTTGGAGTCAAGGCCACCAGGACCACCAGTTGGAATGTCCTTCCCGGAAAAGTTGGGAAGCGGCGAGGATGTCGGGAGAGGCTTCTCCTCGAACGCTCGTCGAGCTGGAGACGGTGGTGGTGGGGAGCTGACAGTAAGAACCTCCGAGAACCGCTCATCCATCAAACTCTTGGTGGCATCTTCCATCCATTCATTTTCCAGGCGAATTTCCTCTCTCATCGTCTCGAGCATTTTCCTGTTTGTCAGCTCTTCCTCGTTTTCCTGTTGCTGGACTGCTGACGTAGGCGGGTATGCATCTTCACCTGCCCCGTACAGATACGGCCTCTGTCCCCGCTCTCTCTCAGCCTCGAATCTGCCAGAGAAAAAACTCATGGGCTGGGTGTGGCTGCTGTTCGCACTTCCCGGGACGTTGGTGGTGGTCGTCGTCGTGGGGGAGGGGGAAACTGTCCCTTCAGCCGCACTCTGCTTTAGTTTCTGGAGTTGGCTGTGAATGGGATGGTGGGTGAGCGGGTCTGTTTTCCCGCGAGCTTCTTCCGCGTTGCACACGGCGACCGAGTGGCGCCTTAATGGATCGAAAACGTCTTTGCCCTTGTGAACCAGATCGTTGACCTTGGTTCCTCGACTCTCGAGGGCTTTGCTTTCGGTCGATATGGGATGGAGTGTCGGAGCAATACTCGCAGCTTCTCTTCCGAAAGGAGTTCTCCCGAAAAACGGGAAAGACATGAGAGTGTCGTCTGTTGATTTTCCTCCGGTTTTCTCGGCGCTGTCTTCAGAGTGATAGGGATGATGGAGTGGTGCTTCGGAGCCCATTTCCTCATCACGCACTGTTGAACTGGATTCTTTTCCAGAAGCAGCGGCGCCCACTTCTCGCTCTGTAACTGTCACCAAAGAGGATGCAGATGAGATTTCTCCTCCCGTGTAAGAGCTTGTTGAAAATGGATCTGCAGGGGGAAGAACTGGAGGGAGAGGTGTAATGTAGCTGGATGTTGAGCTACTACTGTGTTTCGGTTGGGATTCGCTTGTGTGGTGTTCGTAGGCCAAACTCGTTTGTTGGTAAATATCTTTCAAAGGATAGACGGGAGGGGCAGAGAATATTATTTCGCCCATCGAGAGACCTGAAGTGCTCGGCAGAGTTGATGTGGATGAGAGAGAGCCAAACGGAGCCGAGTCTTCGTAGCTGTGACTGAGACTCTGGCTGGGTCTGTAACTGCCGTCAGTTCCTCCGGTGCTGTCGAAAGTTGTGCGGCTCTCTGTGGTGGTCGAGGCGGTTGTGACTCCCGGAGAAAAAGGGTCATCGGAATTCGAAAAGATTCCGGAGACATTTCCATTCCCGATGTTTGATATGGTCTGCGAGAAGAAGTTAGACGAGGCCTGGAGTAGAGGAAGAAATGGGTTAGTCGAGGAGAAGTTGAACGGAGCGGCTCCCGACGACGAACTTCCAGGTGGAGGTGGTGGCTGTGAAGACTCACTCCCTCCCCCGCCAGATGATCGGGCAGAGGAGGAGTGGGTTGCTGGTGGCGGCGGAATTTTCGGAGTCGGTGGAAACGGAGCTGGTGACGAGGGTGCAGTGAAAACCGAGTCCGTGCTCTGCTGCTGCACTTGGCCAATCGACGGAGGAATCGGCGCGGGTCTCAGAGGTTGTGGCGGAATGTTTCCCGGCTGGGAGGACTGGGAGCCGCGGTTTGTTGACGAGTGACTCCCTTGGCGTAGCAGTTGGTAGTCCTGGTCTGCTTTGTCGAACCTCCGGAAACTACCTCCCCCTGAGAGGTTCAACTCCGAATCTGAGGGTATCTATTCAAGCATCATCAGAAAGCTCATGACATACAATTCCTAGAAATATTTGTTATTTTCGGATGCATTGCATTCTCAGTTATGGCTCAGAAATATTTATTCTACAAAAAGAGTCAATCCAGGATCTACGTGGTACAAATACTTTCGGAGGAGTCCAAATGCCATAAGGAAGTAGATGTGAATATTTTATGTGCTGTTAAAGCTCTAAGTTCAGGGCATCAAATTCAACAAACAGCCAGGAAACCGCAACGTGGTGTGTGTACAAATCCACCTAATGTAAATACAATACACACACGTACACTGTCGGCAAAGCTACAGGCGAATTCCATCAATAAATTCCATGCCACAAACTCAAACATACGTGCACCATTCTATTATCATATCACCCGGTGCAGGCACTTCCACTGCAATTTCAAATTGCTATACTCAGACAGATACTCAAGACGCACAACTTTTCTAAAGCACAAACGAGATCACATGCTACCAACACATTAGTCAATGGATATTAGCCACATTACGCAGTCAAGCTGCCCATAGCCAAGCATTTTCCCTTTTCCCAAACACCAATAACAAAAATGGCATTATTAATGTAAATGCATGAGTGATTAAAGTCATGCAACCCAATAGCTATGTCTACACGACCCACTTCTTTAACAGAAATACTAATCCATTTTTTGTGTAACAAGCTAAAGATAATACAGTAATAACCAAATGCAGAATACCCACGCCTTCATTCTGCCTCATTCTCCTTTCAGTGCACTTCTAATGCCAATGTCACATTCTCTACGATTTCTAATCCTAATCGTGATTGTCTGACCTAACTCTTTTTTGCAACGCACCTCGGGCTTTGTAGTGGAAGATAAAGTAATTTCCCTCATCAATTCATATTTCCAAATATCCATTTGGTCTTCGTCAACAAACAATTTAGTTAGATTCTCAGAATAATTCTCCTCTGCTCTTATGTAACTATTACTAATTTCTGTGCTATGCACATTATAACTTTTCTGGGTATTTGTAATCGTCGTCTATTGCCGTTAATTTTTTGTTTGTCTATTATGCAAATTTAATCCTTAGGCAGAGAAAAAGGCACTAGACGGTAAAAGCTATAGCTGCAGAATAACTTTATCTGTTACAGGGAATTTAAGACACTAAACAAGAAAATGTTAGTACAAAGGATTTGGAAATTGAACTTCATCCTTTTCCTAGAGAAATTGAAATTATTAATTGGTTTGTTTGTTTCCAATGAAAATGTCACTTTACCTAAAAATTGTAAAAATGCAAGATCCTCGTTTTAATAGCGACTGTAGTTCGTTTTGTTACATTGAATTGACCATTTAAATTTCTTGTTGCATGCAGCTACGTTCCCCATAAAATTATAAGACACGGTAATGAGGAAATCCGAGAGAAATTATTACAAAAGTTGTTTTTCTATTCTTATAGTAACTTTAATCCAAGGGATCAAATTAAATTTCCCAAGAGTGATATAATAATAAGAGAGGAACATGCATAAAAATATATAATTACCGTTTTCATAGAAAGATTTATCAGTTGCGTTTTAGCCATAACAAATTGCTGTATATTTACGATAGGAAATTTATTTAAATACGGTTCGGTTTTTTAATTTACACTGACAAGTAGTTAAATCGTTCTGCTAAGGCTTGGAGGTAGCACGACTTTATCAGTTGCCTTACTTTTAGAATCAGTCCCTGGATTTTGAGACGTTGTAGAGTGCACTATTAGTGTTGTTAGTTTATGTAAAGAATAAAAGTGCTTCAATCAGTGCATAAGAGTAAACATAAGTGAGCAATGCTTTCTGTGCAGGGTATAATATTATAGTTATTATACCAGGGAAACTGTGCAGGCTAATTAAACAAACATGAAAGCATTTTCTTGCCTTGCCTTGTGCCTGCATGATGTCTCATTGTCAGTCAGTCAGTGTCAGTGCTTTTTAATACAATAACCGCAGCCGGGAAGGAATGTGAAGTGAAGAGTCTTATTTAATTGGCTTTCGATTAGGATGTTGATAATTTGGTATAATTGAGACAGACTGGAGAATAGCAAACTTAATGGTATGGCTATCGAAGCTGAAGCTGAATATTGCTATAAATTCCAACTGACCAGACGAATATATTTTGGGGAATTGATGATGACACTCTTTCGAGTCCGTTGTACAGGAATTCTTCTGTTTCTATGTAAATAATGTATCATGTACTTTAGAGTGGAATTTTTATATTCCACGAGGTAACTTGGTTAAATAGTGTAATACGACTGTGATGTATTTCTATAACTTTCGGCAAGTCTTGCCAGTAAAAGTAGTTACGGAGTTTCTTCACATAGTTACCGGAAATGTCACACTATATCCGAAGATGTAGCTATTTAATGACGCATAAGCGTTTAGTATACGGGACAACGTCAAAACATGAATAAAAACACTGAGTGTGGAGTAGGACCTCACAACATGGCAACAACACACACAAAACACAGAATGTCACTCACAAATGTTAATAACATGCCTACACCTAAATAGGATCATAGAAAAGATTGTTATACATACATCATCAAAGTTAAAGTTCATTTCATCGTGTCCAGGTAGCGTGGATTATTGTAAAAGGAATCAATGTCCATTAGTATCAGGTTGACGTTGCTCAAGTTGGTCGCTTTTTCTCCTTTTCACTTAATTATACACAGTACATACATAAATAGGTAAGGCATCTCAGAAGAGGTACATTTATAGAGTGATCATAAAATAGGTAGGTACTATAAAGTGAGATATGTAGCTACTTGTACAGAAATTAATTAGCAATACATTTACGAATAGCTAAAGAAAGCTCATTTATTGGTCTCACGCCAATATTTAGTAGGCTAATGATGTTATCTATAAGGTATGTCAGGCGCTCGGTACAACACAAATGCATACAACAATGCACACAAATAGCATCAACCTGAATTACGAACACTAAAGACTAATTACAATACGCGTTTCCTAGAGTCATTGCCAGTAAATATCCAGTATAACGTAGGCAGTACTATAAAGTGGTATCTACAACTATATTTCTTAAACATACAGGTAAATCCATTATTGGGCAAATGTTCGTACAATTTTAAAACACGATAACAAGAAGGAAAATCCTACACTCAGAAAGTTAATGGCTTTGCATGTCTGGTACAACAATGAGTGGTTAGCACAAATGAGAGTACATATAGATAAGTGTTACAAATTTACCAGTAACAGTTACAGAAAGAAAGAGATTCTGTAGAATAGAGAAATAACTAGCCAAAGTTGGCGTAGAGACGGACCAACCAGCTAACTACGGACAGAGACAGAGTAGTAACTTAAGTTGCGTACAATGGAAGTGTATTAGGAGAACTGACGGAAGGGAACTGACCATATATCCATTTGGATTGTAATGTCCAACTCCAGATCTAGTCAGCACCAATTTCTCCTCCCGGGTGGAAGTGAGCCAAGCTTGAGTCCGAGTCCATCCTCCGAGATAGCGGCAGAACAGTAAGATAAGTAAAGCGACGATTCCAATCAGTCCAACTATCGTCACCAGAGCCTGGAAAGCTCCCATTCTGTTCAACAGAACCAAATCCAATCACATTCAGACCCAAAAGAACACAGAAAACATAAACATTCCTTAACTACAAGGACTCTTATGCTAATAGCCAAAATTCACTTAACAGCAACTCATTTTGATTACACCATTGACATTTACAATGCGACGGAAACTTAACTTTTTCGCAACAAAAAAATGTTTTAAGAAAATCCCTTTGGTATTTAGTTCGGCTAACAGCTGAAACGACTCTGTAGTTAGTCCAGCTAAAGTGACACTCCAGCTTTCTTCGGAGGAATTAAATCCTTGACTGCATTTCAATGTCTTTTTATACTTTCTGCTTTTAGCACTGATTGTGTATTGCATCATGTTGATGTAGGAATTTGTCAAGTGGTGAAACTGATACAAGCGGGTTTAGCCTCAATTCGCAGATTTAAGTGAACTTATCTGCAACTGAGGAGATAAGTGCTAATGGCGCTCATTTATCTTCCACCACTAATCTCAATTACAGATATATATTACTTTCTAACTTCTTTTCTTCCCGGTGTCAAGTCAATATAGTAATAGTTCAACGCCTATCTCTGCCATTCAATTTCCCATCACTGGCACACGAATGCATTGCAACGTCAAGGACCAACGGACGCATGAACGACATTCGATGTATCAGCGAAAGTTTTATTGAAAACGGTATCAGGGACGTATATAGTAGCGTAGGCTCTGAGGAGATGTTAGTGCTACTTACACCCTGCCAATGAATTATTAGGTTTATAGCACCATTCTAAATCCGGACATAAAATTCAGTCAAGTCTTACTACAGTTTTTTAGTTGTCCATTCCCTAGCATATGTACTAGTATATACTAGTAATACATACATTCCTTTGGATTCGTGTGTATTGTGGATAGGAACCGAGTGCCAACTGCCAAGTCAAGTCAGATACATTCCTGCCCCTATGCTACTTATTATAACTCCTCGCATCATAGCACTACAGATGTACATGTTAGTTTTCTTCCTTAGAAATTCGACTTTCTCCATTGTGTGAGCCAGGGCATTGGAGATAGACGCTTTATTGTCGTTGAGATGGGAAGTATAGCACCAAGTAATGTGGCTTTCTTTATCTTGTGTCTTGTGCTGCATTCTTCTGTATGGACGGAGGAGACATAAAGGATGATGTGTGCCTTGTCTGCAAGGAATCCTTCTTCATTTCCACAGACTATTCCACAAATAGCTTCGAATTCTGCCCTCCCTACTTTCACTTACTACTCTCTAGACATCCTCTAATGCTCTTTTATTTTCCAACGTCTCAACGAAATACAGAACAGGCAGACTTTGCGTCTTCATTTGACGTGCACTGCTCTAATATCCAGTTAGCACTGCTACCTTACATATTTTAGCCATATTTCGGAATACTGATACCCATTTTATTTATGTTATCTCCATACTTGTCATTATTGCATTGTTAAAAATTTACCCATAACTCACGGACAACTACTCTAATGCAAATCCCTAGGAACTTACACAACTTAGTCGGTACAACCGCATTATGTAATAATACTCTCATGGTTGTTACATTAGATGAGAGAAATATTGTACATATTAATATATTAGATGAGAAATAAATAATTCCCTTCTTCTGTTTCTTCAATTTAAAATATGCTAATCGGGAGGAGAAGGAAGGAGGCTGTCACATAAATGTACATATTACCTACTTATGCTAAGAAATCTAGAATTGCTATTTTATGAATTCACTTAGCCCCCAAATTATTTTTTCAATTGAAGTAAATCCAAAAATTAGGACTTTTCAGTGGGCACGGCGATTTCCACTATTCTCACTCTCAGTCAAGTACGCTCAGTGGACTAGATATTGTAGAACGAACGTATAGAGGCTGTAGTGCAAAGATTTGCTGTGCTTTTATAATACTAGTATAAGCCATAAGCACAGTTTATAGAAGAATGGTTACCACACTTGTATTCTGTAGTTAGAAATAAAATTGACGATATTCCAGGAGGTGGGACCCATATCGTTTACCCTTCACTCAGCACATCTCCCACTCACAATGCATGACATCTTCGAATTTTCCTAGACGACAATGTATATCTTTTAATCGGGACGTTCTACCATACTTCGACCTGCTTATGCAATGATGAGCATCTTTCTGAGATTTCAAAAAACAACCGCAAAATAACCATAAAAATTGCTGAAACAGGCTTTTTTGGGAAATTGGTTATACAAATACATATATAATTTTAGTGATTACATCTCACTTCCTCCCGAGATAGACTTCCTCCCGGGTTAGAAAATCTC
>JABASH010005869.1:0-11406 GCA_019776445.1 Tomocerus maximus
TTGTGTCCTTTGTCTTTGTCCTATTCCACGCCTGTGTATTTGTCCTACTCTATTTTTGGACATTGCAATGTGTAACTCCTATAGACCAGTTACTATTTTTCCATCCCTGTATTTATTTTTTAACAATACTTTTTCCAGTGGTAGTACAATTTCTAATGCACACGATATCATCTGTCCCAAAAAACGGGAACCATTGTCGGACCTAGGAAGGCAGCAAGCTCAGCTTTTGGGAAAGTTTCTACGGGAAGAAGAAATTACAAAAATCTACAGCAGTACTTTTACGAGGGCAGTACAAACGTCCGAGTTAATTGCCCAGGAACTGAAACAGAATCGTTTTAAACGAGTCCTTTCTCGGTACCTAAATGAAAAGGTAAATAGGTGATATTCAAGTTTTTAAAAAATATAGCGTAAAATGCGATATTATCTAAATGTACAGTTTTTCTGTTACACTATACTAAATGTAATTGCTCAAACCTATTGGATTCTGAATAACAATTTGGTATAGGACTTGGGTGAATGGTCTATCAAACCAAAAAGTGAAATCAGAAAATTATCAAAAAACATGGGAATTCACCCGGCTATGCTAAAATTTCCAGGAGGGGAATCCTATGAAGACACGTACTCAAGGATGATTAAATTTTTCTGGGAATGTCTAGCTGATGCATCTCTACAAAAGGACAAAGAAATACCAAAATATTTAGCAGTAACTCACAGTTCGATGATCGAAACATTATTTTGCTACCTTTCCACTTTTCCACAGTCGTTGGAACTGATAAATTTTAATGCACAAGAAGCACTTCGCCCTCCACAAAATACTTCGTTTTGCCGTTTTAAGATTTCCAGCCTCGGAAATTCAAAACTTCAGTTAAATTTTACAACAATATTGCAGACTGCACATTTCTCCATACAATAGCTAAAACCAGAAACACAAATTATTATTTGGGCGATCAAAAATGTTTACCTATAATACTAGCTACAATAAATAATTATTTCTTACAATTTAACATTTAACCGTATTTAACTCCTTATCATTTATCATTGGTTTGAGGCACACTGCAGTATAAAAGATGTTACTAAATAATTATGAGTATATGAATTATGAATCATGGACACAATTTTGTTTCCATGACTTAGATGGCATCGCAATAATACACTTAGCAATTCCAACGTAATTTGTTACATGTATGGGACACCAGGGATACATTATTATGATGGATACTAAAAATAGAGTGTCCATTTCTAAAAAAAAATTATATTCCTATTATTTCAACTATTATTACCACCTATATTTACAGTTTTCGCAAAAATCAATACTACAAATGATAAAAAAATGTTTGCGAAAGAACAGTAAATTAATTTATCGCTATTAAATATTTCCCGTTTATTAATCAGAGCACTCCCCTTGTTGATAACATTTTATTATAAAATACAGGAAGATTGTAGCCTAAACATCAACATAATGCACAATATTATATTTCCTAAATCAATTTCATGGCTACTAAATGATAATAATAGTAATACCAGCAATAGTAACAGTAAACATATCTTAATGACAAGTACAAATCATTTAATTAAGCATTTCATTCCATTAATTATACATTTCATAGAAGAATAAAATAAATCCATAGAACATGGGAGGAGCAAGGAAGTATTTAGAAGACTAAATACTCTAAACTAAACTAGAAAAATGTGTTGCATCGGACGAAATAATTAACATAAACAGTTACTATTTACTAAATGTATTAGTCTAAGGGTAGCAATTCAATTCAAGCAATTCTAAGGGCATTTAACTAAACTAGAAGAATGTATTGTATCTGACGAAATTTAACTAATATAATACTAACTACTTACTAAATGCACAGGGATAACAATAATTGCTAAAAACATTATTGTTTGATTATCATTTTTGTTACTCCGGCTTTGTCATTCTTATGAACTCCCATTCCATGATTGACTTTCCTTTCTGGTTTCTGAACACATAATATTCTGCTTGTTGGTCAACACATTTAGAAAATGAACTTTTTCTGAAAGCAGCTTCGGTTATATCCAAAGATCCGATGGCAAGGGAGTCATATGGCATTTCAATCAGAGCCAAAATTATCTGATCTAAATTTTTATTCCACTTTAAAAATTCCGAATTCAGATCCAATACCAAATGATTGCTCTTCAATCTATTTACAGTTTCTATAATGTTATCCAAATTATTGTCCTGAATCACGAGTTTTTCTAATTTGACTTCTTCCCCTACCTTCGCTCGAAAATTTCCGGTTAGAAAAAGATTTTTAGTGCTTGGAGGAATCCAGTCGCTATTTATATCTTGATACATCAATTTCCCAAAATCTAATGTGTCACTGAATAAATTTACCGTTGTAAGATTTCCACAGCCAGTGAACAAAGCTAGAGAAGCCAAAGAGCCTGTGCTTTCATCATCGTCATTTTCATATTCGACTTCATCTTCAACTTCATTTTCGACTTCTTCTTCGACTTCACCTTCGATTTCATCTTCGACTTCACTAATATCTGTCAATATTTCCAAATACTTAAGATTCGGCAACGTCAATAATGGGGAGCCAATAATATCTGTATAACGTGCCCAAAAATCATATTCGTCATTTTTTAACATTAATGTCAACTTTTCGATGGATGCTGGAAGTGCATCTAAATTGATAGTGTCATTCCCAAAATCCAGTTCAGTGAATTTTATTTGAGTTTCTTCTATGTAAGGGATGCTTCGCAATGTAAGTTTTCCATTGATTTGCCATTGAGATTCCTTGAAGTTATGAATTTTGACGGAGTTTAGATGTAACATGTCCAAACTAGTTTTTCCTGACATATCGACTGCAAGCTGAGAACCATATGACCGACAGCATATACCAGCACATGTTGGACATTTGAGGGTCAACTCCTTTAAGTTTTTAAAGTCTATTAGTTCGTTTGCGAGGACGACTCCGTTTGTCGTTGTCATTTCACCGTGCTTGACAATTCCCACATAATTCATTTCGAACTTTTCTGGGGACAGTTTGCATTTCTCGATTACATTCAAGGCGCAGCGAGTTAAAGACAAACGCTTGGCTGAAGTCAGTTTTTTAATCGACAAAATAAACTTAGAACCGTTGGTGTTGTCGATATCCAATTGAGTGAGATCATCGTTAATGTATGGAGTGATGGCAAAATAATTTGGGTTGTAATGTCTGTCACTTTTTCCGTCGTACCCAATTATTTTAATGTTGTTGATAGTCAACTCTTGCATAATATGACTTTGATCTTTTAAAAATCCGACGAGAGCTTTAACCGGCCACTTAGCCTCATGATATAGAAAAGGTGCCAATTTAAAAGCTCGAAAGATCCTTTCAGAATCCTTCCAGAACTCTTTGAAACTGTTTGGCGACATTTCTTGGAAAGCATATATTTTTGGTTTTTCTGGATAGCCGATTTTGATGGCGGAATTTTTGTCGATGAATGAGATGGAAAGATCATTCCATTTCTTGCACACCAAACCACACTGCTTAATATCATTCAGATCCAAAAAACTGAACACGTGGTTGATTATCTGAAAATTCAAATAAATAATTTAAAAAGAATAATATCACATTATTAACACGCAATACAGACAGATAATTAGTCTAATTAGTTTTCCCTCGAACAGTTAAACATGTCAAATAAGTTTAAAAAATTACCAATGGGTTTTGTAAAGGGTTTTTCTGAATATCTACTGTATTGTCAGCATCACCAATATTTTCGATAATATCGTTTGATTCCCAATTCGATTGTCCGCCATGGTTGATTGAAGTCCTAGTGATATTTCTTGTTCTAATACTTCTTCTTAGAAGATGATGTCCCGCTCCTGATGCCTCCATGTTTCCTGTAAAAATAATTAATTGCTCAATGGTGTGGTTGTAAAATAAGCTCAGTTCCTGATAGTATTACAATCTGAAAGAGACCTCGGAATTTATTCAGATAGATATTTTTTGAAATTCCATGAATGGCTCCTAAGAATATTTTGGTCATGTAAACCACCTTTCTAACAGATTTTGAAGTGTAAAATTAATAATTAGGTAAGGTACCTACCTACGGATTACATATTCAAGAATAATTAAAAAAAAATTCACACCGCACCTCAAAATTTGTCAGAAAAAGGGACACATGACCAAACAAACTCTTATGAAGCCTTTCATGGACTTTCAAAATAAAATTCATATGTATAAACGTACTGGGTGTATATGCTCCCCAAATGTACAAACTGACTGTAACACATTCACGTAAATTTGAAAGAACATGAAATCATAATGGAGTAAAGTTATTTAGCTCTTCTGATAAACTTAGGTTTCCGCCCCCATCATATCATGGACAGATAGGTCGGATAACTATTGGGAGTCCTCTATTTACTGCTTTTGTCGAATCTAAAGCAATAAATAATATGTAAGGACAACCTAATGGAGTTTCCCCTATCTAGGCCCCATGGGGATTAAACAATAGGCCATAAAATGGAAAACTACATGTTAAAATCAAATAGGCGATAGCGATACTGATGACTGATAGTCGAAAGTGAGCTTCATACAAATGGTCCATGGGAAAACACCGGAAGGCCGCACTGTAATTAATTAAAGATGGGGAATAGCTCAAAAAAGTAAGGGATGCGGTTGACAAACACCAACGCATCTTATAAACCACCCGCTAAACACAGTCAGTTATAGTGAGTACGGCTTTTGGGTACTTTCCTCTTTCCCATTGTCAATTTTACCAATTGTGGAACCCGACTATTTAGACCGTGTACAATTAAAAGTTAAAGCCTACCGTTTACTTATCAAGTGCTGTAATACTTTCACGATTACCAAATTACGTGAAAAATAACTCTCAACCTCAAGCTCAACTAATAAAAAAGTATTAAGCAATCATACTCTAATCTAAAACACAAGATAGCCCACTTTATTCCACGAAAATGTTCAAGGTGATAAGATTAAGGTTTTTAACTAAATGGTAGGTTCAAGTTGTAAAAAACCGAATATTTGACTTACTAATAACTCTGACTCTACTCGCTGTGTTTTAGATATTGAGGTCGAGGTCTTGGTGCATGCGCAAATATTTCAAAACGGATCGGTCCTCACTTCCTCACTCCTCAGAATTTGTGGATGCGGCAATGAATTCTCCTATTGATTTTAAACTCCGTGCTTGGATTTTGGATGCATATTTTTAGTGGTGTAATATGAATGCAGCAATGTGATCTATAATCGCACTCTCATCTCTCCCCAAAATCACATCAGTCCCTATCGGTCCTATCCTATATTTCTATTCCTATCTACTACTAAAGGGGAGTCGATGAATCGTAGAGATACTAGTGGGGGCCCCCGTGGGGGTGGGACAGTTTTGAATGTCATATTCGGAATCTACAGATTTCTATCTAGTAGACAATAGGCGGTTTTTTCAAATAATTACTTTTTTACCCCAGTAATCTTTTTTTGAAAATAAATTGAGTGACGCAAGAAAAAGTTTTTTTTCTTACTAGAATTTCTAGTAAGTAGACTTCTTAGTTATTTTTCTAGTTTTATAAAGACAGATTTTCATTAATTCAAGTTCGTTTCAATTTTTCAATAATAATAAATGTAAAAAAAATGTAGATTTCATGCTAGAAAAGTAGATGGTTGTTAATGAACAACAGCAATTATTGTTACTGCGTAGTTAATACAGGCACGTATTTAGAGAGGGCCGGGGGCGCAGCGCCCCCTAAATTCGAGAAAAGAGGTATTTTTGGTCAAAAAATGCTAAAAATCGTCAAAATTTTTCGCTCTTCGCGTGAAAATGATCAGTACAAAATTTTTTCTTGCCCTTCATCAATTTTCTGGCTACGTGGTTAATATTTAGTACGAAATTAATAAAATTTTAAATCTGGCTGTCAAAGAGAAAGTGCAATAAAGTTTTCCTAATCTAAATACAATGAATGGAAGCGTTCAAATAAACAGGGAAACGAAACAAAGACTTTTCTTTACTTGGGCCTCTCTGCCTCAATTCAGAAGCAATTGATTTCGATAGCGGCCTTATCATTACCATATGGTCCCTCTTCAAACGAAAACAGACAAATTAAGTATTATGGTACGGTAATCTGTCTGTGGAAAGCAAACGTAAGTACTACTTGATACCTCTCTGCAAAAATTAATTAATGACATGGGAGTAATGAGTAAACTAAGATTGCATTGGTTGCTGAATATTGCAGGTTCTGCATGAGGCACTCAGGACAAAAAATTGATATTTCATTCAGTGGTTACAATTTCCAACATTCCAACTATATTGTATAATAACTCTTATAGATCTGTGTGCAATGCATTTTCATTCCTCTGCGGATATCATATTTTCTTTTGTAGTTGGATAACAGTTTATTTCGAAATTGTAATGAATTGAATTTCACACGCTGTTATAATATTAACGTACGAACGAGCCTACGGTTGGTTTGGTTTCGGTTGCCTGTTGACTCGTCCGAATTAACATTCAGACACAGTTAGAGTCAGAGTCGTTTGACTGTGCGTATTTTGAGTTTTGCGATATGGAGTGTCTGTTCTACTAGGAGTAGGCAGGTCGTCAGTCATCGTCGTAACTTCCACTGATACATACTGCAGTGAGTTAGGGTATAATTTTCTTGGATTTGTTCTTTTATCTTCCTTCATCCGTCCTCCACTCCAACCGAACCTCCGTTTCATCCAATCCAACAATTGCTCTTTTGTCTCAACCTCAAAATATAATATACTTACTACACAACCACACTCTTGCTATTTAAAATAACTGCAGACTATTATAAAAATCTTTACTTGCTGCTTTATTAGGAACATCAGCCAGACAAAAAAGGAGACAGTCAACAGTAGACATTTCTGTATCCGGCGAAGGTGATATCGTCCATCCAAAAGTGCCCTTTTATACAATACTTTTATTTTTATCAATTATTATTGCAATACTTTATTGGTAATTCAATGTTGAATGTGTAGTGTAAAAATATAGGCCCCTATGTTACATGTAGTGGAATAAGATAAAGTGCAATGTGTATTGTACGAGGGGATAATGACAATGATCATTAAGAATTCCTTAATTACATTTCTTAATTCCTTTGACATTTAATTTTTAGATATCTCTGGTGTTCGGAATAGCATATGAAAGTTCTATTCTTCAAGTTATTTACCCAGTTGTTGAAGTAACGACGATGTACCGCTTTATCGTTAATTCTTCTTCGTCTTCTGCGGCAGCTGCAGCAGCCAATACCTTGTTAAAATGTCCGGCAAAAAGCGTTGGCTCACCGAAAAAAAGTCTACTTTCTTTGGCTCTTAATTGCCATAATAAACGATTTACTTCCTCCTCTACTTCTTCGACCTCAGCGACAGTGTCCAAAGCGGCAGCTGCTGCTTCTTCCAACTCTTCGGAGTCCAAAATTAATTATTCCACTGCGTCAGCAGCTGAACCTTTTCTCAATGGGTCATCCACTTCTTATATCGAGGAAATGTACAATGTTTGGTTAGAAAACCCTGCTAACGTTCATGCGGTATAATTTTGATTTATTTTATTTTAACTACATTTTTTAAATTTGTATAATAGTTCATAATGTTATGATGATTAGAGCTGGGATGCATTCTTTCGAAATACATACGGTGGTGCAGAACCTGGACAAGCTTACGCTCGTCCACCAAATCTTGCTCCCGCAGAACGCAATACAGTACCTGTTTCTGCTTATGGTGGATCAAGTTTAATTCCTTCTCCACATGGAGGAGGACTAATGATTGGTGGTGGGGCTCCATTAAATGAAAAAGTGATTGACGATCATTTGGCCGTCCAAGCTATTATAAGAAGTTATCAAGTATGTCATGTTTAATTATTACTAATTATTATAAAACTATATTCATTACATTATTTTCTTTCCGCTTTCATAGAATATTTATCTGTTCTGTGCAATGGACCAGACAAAATTATAGATACACAAATATACTAGTTCGCTAAAATAGAGACACATTTAGAATTACTGTGGACAAGCGATATTTTATTTTTTTGATTGTAGGTCTTGGGTATCGTAATTAATGTGCACACACAACTTTTCTACTGTTAGGACAAACTATAGTATATAGTATTGTAAATTGTGACAAGCTAAAACAATTTACCATTAATGATGTTGTGCTCTAATGTGCAAAAATATTTTTGTAGGTATTTATTGCAATATTTATTTTGTGTAGAAGTGTATGTTGTATACCACTTAGACAATTAAAATTAATGTCAATGAATGATTCATTGTTGTACATTTATCTGTACTCTTTGCATTGCATTTCGTAATGTCTCATTTATCTCTACTTTGTTAGTTTCAATTTTCCTATGTATATTCACTGTTTCAAATATTGTTGGTGTACATGTAGCAGTAGAGAAACAATTTCAGTGCACAAATGTCATTTGTGTGTGCCGTTTCCATTTATTTGTATTTATTTTATTCATACTGCGTCGTTTAACACGTTAACAGCTCAAGGTCACAAGGTATTAATACATAAATGCAGTGTGTTTCCGTGCAGCTCAACTTTGCATTATCATTACACTATGCATTGTAATGTTGTTTTTCTACAGTTCAATATTCACCCATTTTGTGGGGCAGGATTATGTTCGTGCTGCTCAAATTATGTACTCCTAATGTGACTAATATGTTTTTAGACAGCTGAATATTTCAATAATGTTTTCAGCCTGTAATTCTGTTTCTATAATTATTGTTTGTCTTCTCAGTTTATGTTATCTAAAAGCCATGATTTAATTTAGACATTATTACTACCAAGTCTTCTGGTTGGGTTAATTATCGAAAAAGCGACCTTTTGCAGTTTTTAGTTAATAGTCTAGCCACCTGGAATAGATTGCTACTTTCAATCTCAATACTCTCAAACAAATCGCTAACGTCATCCCTTCATTCTAACCAATTAAGCATTATGGCAATGATATTTTGAAACTATTCCCCTACAGGCCCGAGGACATCATATCGCCATATTGGATCCGTTAGAAATTACTTATGCTGACTTGAATTCATATGCAGATGCAAAAAATACTAAGAAGGAGGTTGTCGTGAGAAATTATATGCGGGGTTATGGTTAGTTATTAAATATTTAATTTGACTTTCAGATAGTGCTCAAGTTTAATTATTCCAAATGTGAAGTTTTCATTTCGTCATCTTCACATTTAAAATTGAAATTAAGTTAGCCTACCTCTTTAGTATGCTCATGTAGAAATTAGTTGTCCCATTAGTAGTTTCCTTGTCTCATTAAAACTACACTTCAATCCGGCCTGAACTAGTTCATACAAAATCCTTACCCTATCCTACCTTCACGTAGATATGATTTTCTTTTACTCTTTTAAATTAATTCTTTTACTCATCTAACTTTTTGCTTTAATGTTGTAGTAATATTAATTACTGTCTACCTAATTGCTTTGACTTTGCTTGGCTTCGCCTGTCTGTATTCACTTCAGTTGACGTGTATGGTATGGTATTGGCTATGTTATTTGATGTAATATCTAATATCTAACATTGGGAATGTTAATTGTGTTGGTAGTGTCGAAAGTTTTGTATTGATGGGATGTGGATGGATATAATATTATATCTGTATATGTATATTATATTATATTCTGGTAGTGCAACAACAACAACGATGTCTTTGAAAATAATAAGTAACTTTGACATGCTCTGACTCTCTGTTTTATAAATACTTCTACCTCCACTGTGTATGATAATGATATGCTCGAATGTTATGACATCATTTATGTTGTGGTGATTGGAAAAAATGATCTTACTAAAATATCAAAAACATTTCCAGTTTTTCAACTTTCGGTTTTTTTATAAAAATCTAAATTCTTTGCCAACTAATTGACGAATCTAAAAATCGTCATTTGTTTTCTATCGTATTTCTAGTTTTGTATTTCGTATATTATGTAAATAGTATATGTAATTTCTTAATTTAGATACTATGCTATATCTGTACAAGTAAATTATTACCGAATTGAATCAATTTTTACGGTAACCTTATTTACAGTTTTATTAACAAAAGTTGTATGAAACTAAAGAACGTAACATCATGACATATGCGTGGTCATTATATAGCATAACTGGACCCATTAGGTGTATAGCTAGTGCTGACCTTGACCTGACGATTCAATTCCTACGGAACTTATCTACAAATCATACTCGTTTGGTTTTAATTACATTATTACTTATTGGCTTCTTTTCATTTTCAAGCTTACCGTTTCATATTATAACATACCATAACATAACACCATAATTATGATTGACTATTGTAATTTATTTTTTTGATTTCGTTCACAAAAGTTTTGTATTTTTTGTTTCGGATACTATAATGTGGTGTCTTGAAGTTCATTCCTATTGTATTGAGTTTTTAACTTACTATTATATTATCTTGTGTTGCGAAACTTTCTTTTACGTTTATGTTGCGTTCTTGTTTGGTTGAATTATTGAAAACTGATTCTAAAACAGTCAGTGTAGTGAAGTTTTTAAAACCAAAAGATATAACCTCTTAGGTACATAGTGAGGGAGTAAAAAATGAATCATAAGTTGTATTGTATCGTATTGTATCAGTGATATACTTTGTTTAATTGTAAATGTAGTTTTGCGTAAATGTTAATTTTTACTATTTTTCAATTTTTAGCTTGTCGCACTAAAGCTTATCTCGATCTCTGGCAAAACAGAAACACTTATCACTGTTAAGCAATAACTCATTTCCATTGCATTCCTATGAATAACACCCCTTCAAATTTTCCTTAAAATTTCTGCACACTTTTCTATCATTGCGCCTTTAACATTTAATATTTTTTGGTCATTATATAAATTCGAAGCAGGGGTTAATGTTTTGTATTTATTTTCATTTGCTGTAAATCAATAACGTTATGAACAACAGAGGAGAAGGACATGGATCGTGTTTTCAAGCTCCCATCTACCACCTTCATTGGTGGCTCTGAAAAGGCTCTTTCACTGCGAGAAATTCTTGCCCGTCTGGAAAATGCATACTGCCGATCTATTGGAGTTGAGTTTATGTTTATCAACAGCCTGGAACAATGCAATTGGATTAGAGAGAGAATGGAACCTCCCGGTGTAATGAATTTTGATGCTGATACGAAAAGATTGATTTTAGCTCGTTTGACTAGAGCAACGGTGCTTGAAGCTTTCTTGGCCAAGAAATTTAGTGGCGAGAAAAGATTCGGATTGGAGGGATGCGAAATGCTCATTTCAGCTATGAAACAAATAATTGACAAGTCTACTGATTTAGGAGTTGAGTCTGTAATTATGGGTATGCCTCATCGTGGAAGACTCAATGTTCTTGCTAATGTTTGTCGCAAACCTTTGGTACAAATATTCTCTCAATTTGCTGCATTGGAAGCCGCCGATGTTGGTTCTGGCGA
>JABASH010005870.1:0-11405 GCA_019776445.1 Tomocerus maximus
TCCGGCAATGCATCAGCAAAGCCGAGACCCCTGCCACTCGATCAGGCATCCGAGACCCGACATCCCAATAGAATGCTTTAGCTAACCTTACCTTAAGACTATAGTTCAAAGTAAGCTTCGTTGCTGGTGATAGTTATTCTGTCTGTTATACGAACAATAAAAGGCGTGCTTTTGTAAAAGATGGGAACGAGACTTAGCACCAGATAATCTTTGTTCTATTATGTCCCCGGAATTAAATTACAAGAAAATCGGAAAGAAAATTAATATTCATATCCAGTCAATCAGGCTAGATTAATTTTGTGTGGCCGTGGCCACATTGTTTTTCTCATTTATTGATAAGTAACTTTGGGTGAACGGGCTCGTAACTACTAATACTACTAACTCTACTACCATTTCTCTGATTCATAACTAAGTATTATTCTTCCCGTCTACAGGAAGGACATGATCTAGATAAAAAGATAAAAAAATAAATCAAAACTAGTTAATTAAAGAAGATAAGATAAAAAAATTACAATTTCATTAATGAAATTAGAACTAGAAAAATAGCAAAGCATTACCGTGACCTTAACCTACTTCTTTCGTTGCAAATTAAAAGCAGTAAAACGGATAAAAAGTTGCTTGTGCCACTAACCCTGCATGATCAATCTGAATAGTGTAGTAGTAGTTGCCTTTATTAAGTGCATAACTTTTAGTTTTAGTGTTTATTTGGTGCAATATTTTCATTCCAGTATGCAGTAAGTAGAAATAAAAGAAGGTAAATGTTCCAGGGATTCGCAAGAATTGAATTGGATAGCCATAAAAATTCAAATAAAGTTTTGGGAGTGAAGTGAAGGAGGTTATGTTATTCAGAATGATAGTGCAATAACATTGACTGTTTCTTTGCTAAACAAAAGCTACAAAATGTCATTAAGTGCACTGGCTAGTAGAAGAATTGAAGAAAAGAAATTCTGTCAACAGGGAGTTTGGGCTTGACAATGCGAGTCGAAGGAGACGAAAACTGTATAATAAGTATCAATAACATAGTAGAGGTAAGGATCTTGGAAAGTAAAATAAGAAAGAGAAAGAAACAAAGAAGAACGCATTCGTCTATGTGAGTTAGTAAAGTTAATGCAAGCCAAGTGGAAGTAAGAGGATCCTTTTTGCTCTTTTTCCCATTTGGACTCATCTCCCCAACAGGAAAACAGGCTCCGTTAATAGGCAGAGAAAGTTGTATGTACTCCAGCAAAGGACTTACACGTACACTTGTGCATAGGAAAAGAGAAAGCCATGGACATCTTGTTATTGCACAAGTACAAGTTGAAGTGTTCTACCATGCTGCTGATATTGGAACAAGAATGATATCCCACCTACCTACCTACAAAGTTATATTCTCAGGCTGTCTAAACCCATATGGAGGTTTTACTTACTATATAGGGTAGGTTGTTAGTGTCGGTACATATTTGTATGTGTACTTTGTAGTGTTGTGTATTGGATTAAGTTGAGCTGACTGTTGTGCTGCGAGTGTGTTAGTAGTGCTTTCACCCTCCTTTTTCTCATTCTCAACTGAGCTGCATACAACTACTACTACCTTGACTGGGTTGGTGTAAGCAGGCCATGCCACGTTAACTTATATTATTGTTTCTATGTAGCCATGCACTTATATATGAATTGTGTATCTGTGCACTTTTTTGCGACTGTAGCGTGTATTTAAGTGTGTACGTCTTTTTTACGTTCTTTTTTTACTTTCTCAAAGAAAGTAACACTCACAGTGCACTGCACTATATATTATGAGTTGACTACTACGTACAAGTTAACATTTCCTCACACTACGTGATACCTCCTGTTATGCTATTATGTAGGTATGAAGGGATTCTAGGTGGAGGAGAGGACAATCGGTTATTATCAGAGTGGATTCTACTCCTGGAATTTTATTCTTTCTAAGTGTCTCGTTAAGAAAGAGCCAATGAGCTGTAGGCCTTTCGCGTCAAGACATGCATTATTAAATGGTACTTCACAAACTACAGACAGCAAAGATGGCTACCTACTCGCACTACCACATTACCTATACCGTACAGTATAACAAAGTGAAATATGGAGGTGATATTATATCACTTGGATATTCCTTTATGCTTCAATCTACTACCTACACATATAAGTAAAGTGTACATGGCATAAACTAATAATCATAAAGTCACGGACACACGAACATAGTGCCGACGAATAACTATGTCGATTAATATACAGAACTACATAAAACCCATATAAGGCCTGCTATAAAAACTATTTCCCTTTTTCTTCGGGAATTCTATACACAAACAACACAGCAATGTACTTTTTATTACTATGTCTTTCTTTGTGTTTCTGGGTCTATATTCTATAGCCTTCCAACTTTCTGGAGGAGACTGCTTTCTTTATGTTATGCTATCGTATCGTGTCATTTGCTCCTTATGCTATTGAGCATCTGTTCTCATTTCATCTCGTTAGGACTATTTTCCTTCCTTTCTGCCTCGTCTCCTGTTACCTTCCCACTCAACTCCACCAAAGAACGAGAGAGAGAGAGAGATAAGTACCTGAAATGAGACGATACCTTCAGAAACCTTTTCTCCACAGGGAAAGCTAATGTACACAAGTGATAATACTGCTCAGCGGCTGACAAATATCTGCGAATTTTCTCACCTGCATAGATTTTCGGCTCTTTACTCTCTACTTTTCCTATTATGCTACTTCCTATTCCTTCTAATACCTAAACTCCTCTAAGTTGGTCAAACGTTCAATGAGAGAATGATTTTACTTTCCTTATTGTTAAAAACTGTAGCTCTGTAAAAGAACAGCTGCTGTCATTACCGGTCTATTCCCACTCTCAATTAAATGACTTCCTAGTATTTGAATGTTCAAGTCTCATTGGCATCTGTACTTTCTATATAGATATTATCTGTAGATCTACTGAGATCTACTATACTGATCTAGACCCATTAATATTATGCTGAATTATTTTTGGCTCATTCAAAAACTTTTACATATTTCTTTATTTTCATTAAACCAAACTTGCAGATGATTAAGCATATCAATCTAAGCATATTAATCAATTTATCACAAATACAGATAAAATGCACGTTATAATATTATATGGTCTAGCACCTTTTAGTACGATCTGGCTGGGTCATAAATATTTTTGGACGTAGCACAGACAATGACTCAATCTTTAAAAGTTATTTTTTGGAAAATTACAGTCTTGCAGGTCATAGCTGTAGAATTAACTTTTACTTACTGATTTTTGGCGTATATCAGATAACTTCGATTGAATTGGGATGAAAGGAAAAGGGATGGGAAGGAGCATATGAGTTTTGCGTCTCACTTACTCAGTTACACACATTATATGTAGTATCTTTTTCATTGATCGTACGTTTCCTTTGTAAGTGTAAAGAGGCAAATACCCTGTAGAGTTTACTTTAGAAAACTAGGGCACTGTAGATAGGGGAGGTAGACAGACAGATATAACCAGTTTCAACCGGTTTCATTCTATATTATTCTATAGTTTGATAGTGTTTTATAAATGTCTATTGACTTCATATGCTTGAGTAGATTAGATTAGTTCTCGTTCTTGGTGTTCTTTTACTATAATATTATCTTATAGTTACACGAGAATACCTATGAGGATGACTTAACCTAAGTAAGTCGGGTTAGCGTTAAGGCAGAATTCAAATATTGACTGGTGTGTCGATAGGCACAATTGTTGTGCAAGGAGACTAACTAACCCTATTCATCTTTTGTGTAGCGTAAGTATGAATCGGTTCCTGACTTCTTCAAAAGGAACGAAATGGCTACTAAGGCTATCGAATAAAGTTGAATTAAATTGAACTCTGGCTTGTCTGGCTCTGGCCTAATCCACAGACACATAACATTTGGCATCTACTCAGATATTTATACCTATGCACTCGATACATCTACTTCTCATCTCTAAAAGTCGTCTTAAGACATCCGAGTGTAAGTTAATAGGTAAAAGTATACATAGATATAGTAAGAGTAAAAGTGTATAAAGTGCGATAGAGACGGGTCTGATTTCACGCGTGCAAAGACAGTAATGTCTGCAGAAGTATAGCTAAAGCAATCAGAGGAGTTGCTTTCACCAACTTTCTCCGTAAGTGATTTGACTCGACTAATAGTAAGTTAGGCCACGTCACAAAACTAAAACAAAACCACGTCATAGAAATTTAGAACAACCTGCTCGGATCTTAAATAGACAGAATGACACTTGCATGTTATTTTGATGGTCATCTCATCCCCTCCGATAAAGTTACTGGAGAATGTTATGCCACGTTTAGATGTTTAGTAATTTTAAGAAAGTGTCACTCATGTACAATGAAAACTTGGGGAAAACTAAAGAAGCAGATGCGTTTCCTTCAAAGTTCGCTATTCGCTACATTTGCGCCATCAGCCACTATAGTACAATATACATCTCAATATAATTTGAGACCCAAAGTGAATGCTCGAAATGATGTACCTATTATATTAAATTTCGACATAAACTGTCCAATTAGGAACAAAAATGAGCTGTCTAAGCACAAAGGGTTTTCAAGACTTAATTATGCTCTATTTATTTCTCTGTATTACGAAAAACTTACAAAATTTCATTAAATTCTATCACACCAAAGGAAAGGACACTAAATCGGTAGGTGCTTACAGCTAAGATGCTTCCGCAATACTAATCAATCTAATCACCAATCTAATCAGTAGAAAAATGCAAAAGCTTTCCAGTTGCTTATTTAACGTGCTAAAGTTAATTCAAATATCCTATTTCTACATTCCATCATCACAAGATGGATTACAACAATATCAAACCCAAACGGTAAGGGGTACATAATCTAATAAGCCTTAACTATCGTAGAGTTAGTATAGGTAGGTAGGTATACAGTTAGACATATACTTATGTAGGTATACCGTTTCTACAATCCCATTATCTGAGTTTTCCAGAAGCAGTTAACTTTCACAGTGACAGTTTCGCATGTTGGAAACTTTAGTTATTGCTTTACTTATTTGATAATTTGATGCAATGTGGCTAGGCATGCTGTATAGCATGATTGTCAGTCATGGTTGTCAATTGATATTGCCCCTATAATTGTATGAATACATACATAATGTGAGTTTTCCAACTTACATTTAAAGATCAATACCCTTACGCGTTAACATAGCGGTAGACATAGAAGGATAATACTGTCACTAAAATAGAAACAGATATTCGAGTAGGAAATTCCAGGGCAGTGAACGTAAACACGTGTAAATATTTTTTTTCCTTTTAGATTTAGCGATAGAATGGGTTGACAATCTCAGTTGCCTCAGGACCAAAAGCCAATATCAAGTTGAGAAATATTTTTGGCCAGAATTCAAGCGATAACTGTCTTCGTGGATATCTGCACTTGAATTTCCTTTTAGTACAGCCATGACATATTTGGTTTGGGGGCGATGGAATACTCTTCCTGTGCTCACAATCACAATACATCGATAGGCACTGCGTGTTTCATAATCTACAGATAAAATAGCGAGTCTGTATTATAAAGGTTCGCTTTATTTACACGTGGAAATGTAAACGAGGATTTCCTGTGGAGTGCTCACACAACAGTCAACAGTAGTAGTAGCGCGTAATACCAAAGATAATGGAACAAACAGAAATGGAATGCACAAAGTGGGCATAAACAATGCTGGAACTTTCACCATTGAATGGCTACACATAAACTCTGTCCAATCAATTCTTCGTCTCCTATTGTCCAAAAATGCCATAATGGTGGCTATAAAACGTAATTGGTAGATCACAGTACAAATTCTTATATGGTACAGTGCAAGACTACATATTCATCCCATTTGAATTTAACATTAAAATTGAGTAAAATGAAGTTATTACATAACGCTAGATAAGCATCAGTGAAAGTGGTGAGGATTTTGCACTCTAACAATTTAAATGCATGCGTTTGGCTAAGGTTAAAGTATTATTGCAGTATTTTATGTACAAGTTCAACTGTTCATTTACTATTCATAGCAAAACACATGTGTACAGAGTGTATTAATAAAGTCCTAGAACAGTCGTTCAACCGTCTGCTATAAAATTACATCGATATTATGCTACAGTTCACTACGGCCTCGGTTTTGTACGCACCTAGGAAATTTACAGATGCAAAACACACGTTTACTCCGGTTATAGAGTGCCATGCATTGCCCAGACGTAAACATAGGCATGTGTTTGTCGTGCAGAGAATGTGGAAAGTGGACAGACAGTCGTGCAACATGCGATGCCATGCATTTAGGCCGATGTGTACTCACACGGGGATAACCATCATCCGAGCCATCCTCACCAGCCTCCGAATGTCAAGAAAAGTTATTTTGACATAAACGCTGACGGCTGAGTGAGCTAGAACATTGACTAAAGAAACGCGGAAAGAAATGTGTGTATAATGCTGGGGGATATCGGACCCACAGCTTACAATAATACTCAAAATATATCTTTGACATTGAAAAGAAAATTAGCCTCCAGTTGTTTTCCTCGATTCTATGTAGATAAGTTTGCTTATGACTATGCAGAATTAAACGAAAAATCCCTAGACGCATACTTTTAGGGGGAAATCCACAATTGCGATAGTATAATTCAGAAATATGGTGGTTCAATGATAATCCTACTCGTATCATGACATGTTAGGTCAGGCTATCCAGTTAATATTCAATATCACTGGGAACCATATTTTGCTTCCTGTAGTTGGTGTATTGGCATTTTCAACATTTTCTATACAAATACTACTACATTTTTGCATAAAATTCACTTTTCACTGTTCGTCCATTTGTCTCTTCCCTAAGCATCATTTTTGGAAACTCAAGAATCATGTATTTGCTTCGTTATACTCACTATTGTCAGTATCTACATAAAGGACTTCACAACAGTAATTAACGGTAGAAATATTAATGAGATTTTTATGGAAATCGTACGGAGCTAGGAGCCCAAAAAAGCAGAATTCAAATAGCGTAGATAAAAGCAGGCAGATTGGGAGTAGTTATTATTTGTAAGGACTACAGTAGTGTTGCATTGTTATTGAATTTATGTGTGTTGGAGTGAGTAGAGAGTTTGAAGCCTGAGGCTGAGAAGGGGTTGATGTTTGGTGTGTTCGGTAATGTGCCCGAGATGTTTCCGTATTTTGAAAAGATTAGAGCGTTAGTGCTGTGTGGAGTTATTTGGAGTTATTTGGAGGTTGTGTTGTGTGATGTTTGTACCTAATGGAAGATAGAGATATAGGTGGTTACATGTTGTTAGTGAAGTTTAGCATATGACTGGTGGTATAAATCTGCATTGCACACAATTCTGCTGTACATGATATTGAAGATGGGTGGAATAATGCCCGTTGCGTTTGTGCATGTAAAGAAGAACGTAAAAATGGAGTTAGGGATAGGGAAAGGAAGACAAGGGAAGTATATTAGGTGGGTTATTACATTTTATGCGATGTTAGGGTACATACAGTTTGTTACGTTTGGCTATGGTAGGAGTTACAATGGGCACAGATAATAATATGCTATGGGCAGATGAGTAAATTTATGGAAATGATTCCATAAGGGGAATCAAGTGGAGCGGAAAGCTCACTAAAAGCTACTCAGCAGACGGAGAAAGGAAAAAGCAGATGGAAAGTGGAGTTTTCTTCACAGTTACGTTATGTTAGGGGAAGAATGACTTTTCACGAGAACAGACTGTGAATATATGTATAAAAGTGAGAAAAAGATTTGATTCTATTACACATTCTCCTGGAATGGCTCGTGATCGTCAGCTTCAATCCAGTTGACTGCATGGCAGTCGGCGTATGCAGAAGAGGACAAGAAGCCTAGTTGCAGTAGCCAAAAATCAGTTTTTTGTATCACGTAAGTCTGAAACTACCTCGTTGCATTGAATATTTCATATAGTCTGCTGCATGTATATAAATAGACACTCGTAGAATATTATGTAATAGGTATGTGTATGCATTATGGATAGCAGATAACAAAAAAGCAATGTAAAATGCAATGCAACGCCACAGAGCTGATGCAGATGAATAAACCTTCCCCCATTTCACATCTACAATGAGGGTATATATACATCGGCAACGGAAATTCAGACATTTGACCATCGCGAGCTGATCTGGAGATCTCTTGTGAATAGAATATGGATATTGAGCTGGACTGCATATCAAAATATGTAGAATTGTGCCAGGGTGTTACGCAATACAAAAAGTAGTCTATAAGGATGATATTGCCAAGTGCCATTTGAATGCATGGAGAATGATAAGACGTATCAGAATTTTTTCGGTTTCTGAAGTGAAATCTGATAGCGCCTGATTGTCAGTGAGTTGAGTGCATGTGTTGGTATTCTATTATGATGCTCTGTACACATGGACTGGAGTATATCATGTCCTCGTAAGAATAATGATATGATAAGATTACATATATTCAATAGTCGATAATGCCTACCTCCAACTACTACGATCATGTATATATACACTTGGGTTATGCAGTCATCTTTTGAATATACAGATGCGTGTTCATTCCATATGTAGGATATGTTGAAATCTGACGTATGTAGACTGGCATGGTCTGCCGTGGCCATGGCACACCACACTACATAAGATTATACACTTTTCCCTTCATCATCAGTTGAATTTTTGGCTCTCGACAGAAGAAATTCTTTTGGAAACTTTCTCTCCCTACTACTTTTCACGGTTGATGATTTTACTTTTCCGGTTTCAATCATGTTTTCCTTTCGCCAAGGTTCCACCCGAATATTTCACATTATCCTATATGCGCATAGCAATGACATGCTGAGGTAGGGATAGAGACCTACTACTCTGGATTACATTTTATTTATTCTATAGGAGAATGGAAAGCTGAAGTGGACTTTTGTTAGGACGTAACAGTTTCATTTCTATTCTTCGTATCTAGCAACAATAACTGTAGCCACTCACAGCTACCTTCCTTACAAACTACCTAATACTTTTCTATTACGATACTTTTTTCGATTTTATATTGACTTTGGACACGGATCTCAGTTTTGGGTTGTGTTCCTGTCCCAAGTATACTTATCCCTACAATGGACTATTATATATCATGCCATTACGATCCTTCAGGTTTAAAATAAATATGTCTCTATGATTTCTGATGGACTTTAGTTCTTAGTCATATAATATAGCCATATAGACTTTGGCTCCCTCAGCTTATACTAAAGACTCTTTTGTGAATTTTGTATTTCCTCTCTGAGCTGACCAACTTATCTTTAAAGAGAAAAGAACCCTTCATGCCATTTTTGCCAAACAGCTTCCTGCAAATTCATATTTGTTTGAATTTGAACAGAGTGTGTAATTTGGCCTCGTTTCATTCCATTGCTACACATGTGTGTACAGTCCCAGTTTGTGCAAGCATTAATACCTCGGGCAAATATTTATCTTTAAACAACTTCCGCTAAATCAAATAAAAAGTTAAATCTAATGAGATATTACACAGTATTTGCCGTATGTGGCTGAGTTTGAGAGAGTTTTACTTGTGCTTTATTACATTTCAACTTCAGGTTGCACTTGCTAACTCATAAAGTACCCTCAGTTTAATAGGGACCTCCTATTACACAACATATTACATAACAAGATACATACACATAAAATACTATTTTGATATCCTCTGCTTATATGAACTCAATTATAATATTTTCAATTAATCAGATTATTTTGTGTAGTAAATCTTTTTCTGAGTACACAGTACCAGCTTAAGATCAGTTTGAAACTATTTAGACATTAAGAAGCGATAAACAAGGGTGTAGTTTGTTGTATTCCAGATGAGTACAAGTTCGTACAGCGTTCTTATACGGAAGTATAGTTACCAATAATATTCCTTTCTTCTGTTTACTGAAAGTATTTGGCAAAGAAATTCTGGAAAGAAGTTAGGAGGATGAAAGAGAAAAGGGCTAAGTAGTAGGAAAGAGTTAATTTAACTCTGCGTCTGTGAAATAGACTTCATAAAGTACACAAAAGTGTTTTCCCTATGTACCTACAGTTAGTTTACTGTCTGTGCTGTGTGTTTGTATTAAAAGAGTTCATAAATAGTTGGTCCTCAGAGTAAATAGCTTGCTGAGCTCACTGTACTTGCCGAGTCTTGATGAAAATTATTAGATAGCAGTTCTTGCCATATTATATAAGTGATAGAGAAGACGAACATACATTTCTGTGCATTTACTATTTACTCAGCACAAGTATATTATCACAAAAGCAAACATTAGCTATCGTTTATATTTTATGACTTGTAATTATGGTCTATAAGAGATATATTCATCACTCCTAAACGAACCTCAACTTTCACCGTCAGTTACGTCAAAGTAAACTTTAAATTATCTTCTTTATGTCTATACATTATGGCAAGATATCTTCTATATATTTATGTTTATTCATTCCTTAGTATTACCACATGCAACTCTCAAGAGATTCAACCTCACAAACACATCAAATATTTCTACTGTAGCGAAAATGTTTCCTGGTCCCACTTTGAAAATGATACAACATAAGTACTTTCACTAGTGCATAGTATTGCAAATAGTTTTTCAGGTCGTAAATTCCAATAAATTGTTTACTCGCTGCATAATGCAATTTTTGTTCAACCATGCAATTGACAAAATTTAAGACTAGCATGTCTAAGCATTTAAGTCAGTGTAAATCTGCAAGCTTTTAGTGTTCTTGTAAAACTAACCGTTTGCAAAAGGATATGTTTTCCGGTTCGGAGCATGAATTCTTGTGAGCACAGCAAAGATGTTCCTCGTAGTAAATGGATGAGTATCCGTACCTAATTAAGTATACAGTGGGGAATCTAATCGTACAAGTCACGTAAAACTCATAATCAGCAGTGGGGTAGCAATAGTTTACGACACCTGCGTTTATTTTAATTGTCTTAGAGTTGATGAGAGAAAAAGGGCATTTCTTGGAAATGTTAATTGAAGAATATAACAAAGAGAGCCGAAATGGAGCCCAGTCGCCGGAGTGGCTGCATAGTCCATGGGTGTATAGTCCATGGGTGTGTATACTACAGACTTAACAACTCTAATCACTACTGCGTTCTGTTGCAGAACGGAGAAAGGGAAAGTTTAGAAAGTGTCTTTGGAAAGTTTAATACCCTCCTGCTTTCCATGCACAAAATAATATTACTATAGTGGACTGTATATTGTGGTGAGTAGAGGAAAGGAACTCAAGAAATGTAGTCTTGGGAGAATTCTTAGCCGACCACTTAGAGGAGTATCTATAGATGTTGCAGAAGGGGCTAATATATAAGATAAAACGAACGGCAAGCCATAACAGAAGCTCGCCCGAGTAAAGGGGCCGTGAACACAGTTTAAGATTAATCATTTTGACTATCAAAATTCAATGAAAGTAATTTTGACTACCAAAATGCAT
>JABASH010005871.1:0-11405 GCA_019776445.1 Tomocerus maximus
TTAGAAATTTCACATCATTACACTATTTCTAATAAATAAGTAAAATTGCAAACAAGCCTAATACTAATTTTATATAGAATGTTGATCCACAGAATAATTCTTCACCATGATTACAAATATAAATCTAATTCAACTAAATTGTTGTAAAAAGATTCATATCACGGAATCAAATACACAAATGGACTTGGAAATATTCTCATCATTAGTGCAGCAGTCCAGAAACTCTTCTATACTGACTACTCCATCATGGTTCTGGTCCATCTTCTGCATTAAAAAACAAAGCACATTGTAAGAAAAATACTCGATTTATATAGAAATTATATTATCTAAGCATATTTCAGTTATCGAGGCTTTCTAAACCATAAAATATTTTTGGGGTAAATAAGTACATTAATACCTATACTTTCATAAGGCATCATTGATTTCTTTGACAATTAGATAATGACAATGGTAGGTTAAAGCTATGCCGGTTACATGACAATGTAACTCAATTCAATTTGGCCCCTTAAAAATAAATAGTTTTCTCAACTTTTTTCGAATGGGACTCCGCAAACAAAATTTACATGTAATTCACATCCTCAATAGTTCACCCTCCAGGGGTCAACTATTAACTTTTCGTATGAAGCACATGGTTGAAGCAATAAATAGTTGACGCTGTTCAATTGAATCTAGTTACAAAAGATGATAGCCAAAGTAGTAATAGTAGACGTTAGTGCACCATAAGTGGTAAGATTCAAAGTTGTCAACTCTCATATCATAAACGTGTAGTAGATAGAAAAAGTAAATTAATTCGGGTTTATTACAATCGTTGGTATAATATATTATACGTACTATTGCATAATAGAGTATATATTGGTAAGGGTAAATATTAATATATAAAATTAGTGGTTCATTTCATGTCTTATGCCTTTCATGTTGGTCTACAGGCTGTAAACTGTCCACTCATTTATTCCTCTTGACTTCCACTAATACAATAATTGTTTCAGATAAACATGAGATCAGTAATTTACCTGGAAAATACGATCAACGCGATCTTGGACAGCGTTTTCTTCTAAAAGGGGTTCAGCACAATTACCCATCAGTTCAAAAATGGCCGTTACGACATCTTTCATTTCTTGCTTAGTGATGAATCCATCTCCATTTATATCGTACAAACTAAAAGTCCACCGTAGCTTTTCATCCGGCGTCCCACGAGACAATACAGAGAGACCCAATACGAAATCCTGTATTCAATATAGAAAACCAATTAAAAAAGAAAGTCCATTAAATCTAAAATAACTGGAATGCACACAAAATAACTTAAATCACAGCATAATTCTAAAGCCCAAAATTAGTTTGGCTTATTTGGCCACACAGGTTTTGCAGGTTACTATTTAGTTATTCTATTCCAGATTCTAATCATACTTATGTTGTCTGTGCGTCTTGGGCTGACTTGTTTGCACAGTGATTGTGAAGCAAGCCAGAATAATTTTCAGCACAATAGTTCAATACCTACCATCAAGGAAAATCTAGCGGAGTCACTATCCTGGATTTTAGTGTCGGATATTATTTGCAATTAATAATTCGTTTCGACATTTAGGCATACCTGATTTGGAGTAACCATTGGTATAATTTAAAGGACTTATTGAGAGAAAGTTGAAAAATGCGAAAATTTGCGACGCTATTTAATTCATTGTTGTAGTGCTCCGTAGTTATGAGCCAGTTTTGCAAAACGTCTCTGCTGGTATTAGGTTGGTCTTAAATAGTATTATAGTATGTACTACTTAAAGCCAATAATTTTACGTCAATGTAGATTACGCAGTTGCAGGTGCACGTGTAGGTCTCCGACCGACGTGCTTTTTAGCACATCAATAACGGTTGATGGCATATACTTAGAATTGGCTGCTTACAATAAACCTGGTAGAGTCTCTCAATCAACAAAATTGCTCATTCGTTCTAGAACTTTCTACTGAGAAGCTTTCTTTGTGGTAGCATCAAAATAACTTAACTGGAAATAATCATTTTCGAATGACTAGGATTGTCATATTCTATTATAAGTGGAGCGCAATGGGCATAATAGCACTCCATTTAGCACACTAATGTAGATAATACTATTAAAATTAAACAGGGATTCTGCTAGTACGCATAAATATATTATTGCAAAGTGTGCAGAGCAAATTCTAATTCCACATATATGTTTACAGCGACTATACACTCATAATAACAAACGAGATTGGGCGAGGCATATGCCACAGTAGATGATAATCTCATCTCATCACATCGTTACATCAATGCAAATAGAAGTCACTTAACTGTGTACTGATTCTGTGCTAATTTAAACTGTAATATCAGAAAATGAACAGCTTCCAGTAAATGTACACAGAAGGAAACACGTAAACAGCCTTTAGTATCACCAGCAGGAGTCTGGCATCTATTCATTTTACATTCATCCTATTTACTCACAAATATTTAGCTAAAACCTGCAGTAGGCTACTCTCCTTAGAAATTCACAAACAGAATAAATAAGCACGACATTGCCAAACAGAGTTCATTTTCTTCCTATTTAGCGACACTTTACGAAACTTTGTCCTCCATATGCCATCCTCTATCTAAGTAGCTCATAATGCAATGCTAATGCCTTTTCCCAAAAAATACGAACGCTAAGTAGCTCTGAAATTTTAATATATTTGCAGTATTTTTAAGCATAGCTCAGTAAATAATTGATAAGTGAGATTTAGTCAAGCTGTTGCTTAAAGTTCATGGAAATCTAATAATATATAGTCCCCTGCATTTATGTATTAAATACTGAACTAAAATTATACTGCATTTATGGTGTAAAGAGTTTTGCCTATTTAATATCTATCTACAACCAAGCATGCATCCCAGTATAATATATTATGGTTCATTGTTAGGGTATTGGTATTATCCAAGCATCATAGTACAGAAAGATTTTTAATACTAGTCTAAGCCAGTTATCCTCTTATTGCGTATGTCGTGCATGTAAGTAAAGGAGATGCTGATATGTCAAAGGGTGGTGGAAGATATGAAATGTCAATGGCATCGAAATTTATATTGACTCATCGTAAGACGACAATATCGTTAGAATCCATTAAGGTATGATCATAGCTAAATAAAGTTCTAGCATTTGGATTCATTTGCTTACCCGTTTTGATAGCCATTTGTAAATATCGAATACCCGGAGGTAAAATTTAACTGTCAATATTAATCCGTTTGCAAACGCAATTTGCACAATTGCTTTACGTTTTAGAAGGGCAATTAAAGCAATTCTTCATTAACCAACATCAGACACAAAGCAGATAATATGCAATAGAATCTGTAAAGTGTTCATAGCTCCTTCTGCGAAGTTTGCTAGAGATAACGGAAAATTCTGTCGTAGTAAATGGGGAACTTTTGGGAGGATCGAATCATCAGCATTGGTCCACTCAATCACTTAACTCTGTTTAAATACAGTATTACTATCAGCTTCTTTATTTGCTTAAGCGTGAGAAGAACAGATGGTTTTCTACTATAGCCACCCAATTAAACCCTACAAAAAGTAAATCGGGTCAACGTCAAACTACCCACTCCAATTTAGCATTCAAATTGACAGGACATAAATTGTACAGGGTACTGCAACAGTATAACTACAGGAACAAATCAACCTGTGGACGATTAAACATAAATTTGTAAGGCTAATGTCAAACATGTTTCATTAAAGTAATATTCGCTCAAAACCTTTATCTAAATCTAACTACTTACTTGCTATATGCCATAACTCCGGCGTCATTTTATTGCATAAGATTTATGATACTTGCATGTTGCATGCTTAATAAATAACTAATACATGACAAATAGATGTACACTGAACACCGTATATAAGAATATTCGATAAGAGGAAATAATAATATGTAGCAATATTTTTGGTTTAGTAAATGTGCTAAGACCTTCTACAAAAGCATGGATCAAAATGGAAAAGCCTATATAAACACAATGAACCAGGCAGGGGTAAGGAGAGACGTGATATAGGACGCTTGTTTGAAAATGGATCTATGAAAACCATGAGACGACATAGTAGGTACTCTATATGTAATAGTGCGATGTAGATGGTCTTTCGGGAACTCGATAGTCTGAAAAAGAGAAATCTTTGTGCTTTGAAGAAATAAGTGCATTGAGATATTTTGTAGTAGTCGCATATTAAGGATATATCTGAAATGCATGTGGCACATTTATTATGGATAAGATTCTTATTTAATATTTATATATAAGGATTAGAAAAGTTTTAAAGTGTACGTTAAAGATTCTTAAAGATTGATTTTAAAGGGTTCTGTAAACTTCCTTATAGGCGGTTAGGATTGTTTACTATTTTAGATTTGATAAGGCGTGGTTATTAGTAATAATTTTGATTAGAAGCAGTTATAATATATGCATAACCTAAGACATTAACAGGGTGATTGTAATTTTAACTTACCTCAAAACTTATTAGCCCACTTCGTCCTTGGTCTAGAGTGTTGAATACGTAATGTGCGTAGTGGCCAGTGTTTGCTGCTCCATAAATAAAAGCAGAAAACAACATTCTCCATTAGCAGGAATTAAAAATTTAGAACCAATAAATAAATATGACGTCATTCCTAGTACAAATGGTGCTAAGAATTTAATTGTTTATTTAGAATGTTAGCAATAATCAAATGCATATCTCAATTAAGGAAATATTCAATGATTAAATAGAAATTAAATTACTGAAAACTGCGTTTTACCTCCTTGTGGAAAGAACTGTGAGTAAATATCTCGAAATGTTTCTTCCTGGACGATTCCCGACGGGCATTCAGCCTTAAACCCGCGGTAGATACGTTTAATCTCACTTTCACTAAATCGAGTGATGCGGCATAGCGCTTGAAGGCTTTCAGGTCGGTAACGTGGAGGACTTTCAATTTCATCCAACTCAGAGTCTATAAAACAGAAGTTGGTTAAATTGGCTCACATTTCTAATTCTACATTGTAATTAACATCACAGGAAACCAAAGTGCAAAACAAACTGAATGCATACAAGAACCGTGCACTTTGCACTTGCAGTATACGTCAATAATTATACTTGTTCATGAATTATGTAACAAATATCTGCTAGGTCATCTCACGTATAACCAACCTAAGACAGATACACAACGCATTCCCCAAAGCATTACATTATTCATGAACATCCAATTGTTGTGAAATATTGATGACGACATTACCTGAAACTTTCTTCAATCTTTCTGTCATAATTACTTATTTTCTTGAATTCTCAAGCACTCCTAACTTAAATAACAATTACTGGTTTATAACTTTTAGATATAAAATATTAGATTCCAAGTATTTGGAACTTGCTATATATCCTTAAATTCACCGAAGCTAATAAGAGATCGTCAAGTGTCATACCCCTCTCTATAGAAATACATCAAAGATATCCATAAGAAGTTTAGAGCACGAAATAAAAGATGAGCACCAGAAAAGAGGAAAACTACCTCATCTGCATCTGCTAAATTAGGAAAGACTGTAATATTGACCCTGAAATCATGAACTATGCACTGAAAAGAAATTAAAATTTAATATTCCCTAATTAATTTAGGCGTCTCTACACAATGTACTCACCCCATAGCGTTTTCTGAGGATTTTCAACCTGTAACAGTGCCATCTTATGTATGCAATGGAATTTAAAAATAGAAATACCGTTATAGAAAGAAATTAAGTGAAGTAAGTTAGTAGTAGGTACATAATGTTGTTTGATACATAAAACAAGCCTCTGTGAAAGAAAGAAATCGTACAAGTCCTTTATAAAATGATATAAAAAAGTTGAGTGAAGTAAATAAGAGTTATGGATGTGGTGAGTGAGATGCTTGTATATAGATGCTCAGCTATGGTAGCCAACCAGTTGTAAAGTACAATGGTATAGTTGTACAATAGTGTACATGCATATGGATTGGTAGAATGCACAGTTCAAAAGAAAATGTGGTTTTGTCTATTTTAGGAAAAGTCTGAGGAAAGTTCTGTAGTAGTTCTCATCAGATCAACGAAGCGAGCACAAAGGAGAGCAACATCATCCAACCCACGAAACCCACTTCTATTCACAGTTGAAGTCTGACCTCAACAATAACAACAAAATCAGAAAGCACACGACAAGAAAAAATGACGGACAAAAGAAACAGCCAACAACCCATTCATTCACAACAATTTCAACTCTTTCTTTATTTTATATTGGAAGTGAAGCTATTAAAAAGAACTATACATTTGTATTTATCTATATAGATAGTCCATAAGTATAATAGATAGTATACACCTTATGTGTCTACAACAAGTACAAAATAAAGGGAACAAATCGAATAGGTAAGAGCAATACGAAGGGTACAATCTCATCCGAACTCTCCAGACTTTAATCTCTGGCAAAGGAAACTGGTGAAAGACTGAGACTGTCTACCTTTCTCCTGTAATGTACAGCAACAGTGGATTGTATTATATTATTTAGGTATTACGGAACTCTCTCTGCTACACAATTCCGAGTAGCTACTACATAAAAGCATGTTGAAGAGGCTGTAATAATATTCATAACAAGTATAGTGCCTACTGGTAAGTACAGATAGGGCTTAGCTGACACAGAGAAAGGTTTTGCTTTTGTGTGTGAGTATAGTGGCGACCCGTACGATATGCATAGATTTTTATATGAAAAGATAAGCACGTATCTCAAAGAGTACCACATTTGAAAGGAGATTAAAAATAAGAAACGTCCGTTGCATACACGACTGAACTGAAGTGAACAGAATCCTCAACTATCTACTCACACACAGTAGAAACTTGTTAAATCAGACATGTGTCCCGTCCCTCTGAAACTTACTCAAAAACTTGTTCTCCAACACAAAAAACGGATCTAATCAATAGTTTGCTGACTTACCCAATGCAAATTTAACCCCGGTCCAAGCCTGTTTCATAAAATCGAGAAATCGTACATAAAGAGATCTGTGGGATCTACTGCTCCGTTCGTGTTGCTGTTGTGATGATGGGGACGCTTCCTTTCTGGATTTCGAATGATCCGAGCTGACCATTCCATACATCTCGCTTCATCGATTCTGTCACTCTTTCCAACTGCAAGAAACAAATAATTACTACACCGTTCTATCACATCAACATCAATGCTCCACTTTTATTATCCGCATTAGTGGTCTCCTGTGGCGATAATTCATTTAAAACACTTACACCATATTATTATGCACTATATCTGTCTGTTCTCCCACCGTCCCACCACACCGAGGAGACTCACTACGTGCAGACCAACAACTCCTACTTACTCATTTCGACTTTGCAAACCTTCTGCTCGAAATATGGCCGAGAGTATGCGCTCTATCTCTGCATCTTCCGTTTGTGTACTGACAACTGACACGTTCCTTCACTAAATTCTTATTTCTCTCCTATCTTCTTCCACCACTATCTAACTCACGTTAACTTGTTAAGAACAGTAAAATTCTGTAGTCACATCACCAACCATCCAAAGTTATCCCAAGGTTACATTTGTCTTCTCTTTAAAAAACAGCACTGAGAAACTTAGTAAATACTACTATGCTTACATAACTATACAACTAACACAGACACTTACGTCGCAATCTTCCTTATTATTTCCTCCTTTCCTTAATTATTCATGCATTCCTTATATGCGAATATCCTACTTATATAACCCCATCGCCATATACACATTTTAATATGTAAATTCACTTAAGTTTCCATTCATTATATAACCCACTCAAACTATTGGAATTGAAATGAGATATACTACTTATAAAACATCTCTCAACTATGTAGGTAATAAATAATAACCATGAAATTAATGCATGTACGGACTCAATACTCCAAATCGCAGTAATTATTGCATGTCTGAATTCATGTAATCACAATATTAAAATTTTTCCTAATCCTCTTCATCCTTATTTCAGAAAGGAAAGTAAATAGACACAGAGGAAAAAATTATGCTGAATCCAAGCCCTTCAATTCTCTTTTCGAACAATCTTATGAAATAGAGTGCTTTACAGAACTTTCCTAGAAAGACGCGAAGATTATTTATAATGCATAAGTAATTCTATTTCAGCTTCTAGAGGAGTTTGAAAACATAAACCTAGATGAAAGAATCATTCAGATAATCTTAGCTGGAATAGAGATAGATAGCATAACTTGGGGGTTTTAGACGTATTAACATGGTCTGAATGTTTCTCCGAAAAGACTTTATTGCCTAATTGTTGTACGTTACATATAGATCTTGTAATCCATTATTACAAGCGTCTAGTTGTGTTGCAAATATGAACAGTCGTATGAAAGAGGCAATAGAAGACGACAGGGAACAAAAATATCTTGTTTGTTAGTCTTGAGGAAAAATTTATAACACAGTAAAATTGCAACCTTACATAGACCGACTTTGCTCGGCTTGTCATGTGTGTAATATAATAATTGTACTAGCTGAACCAAAGGCTATAAAATGTTTTATGACAAATTCTTGTAGATTTTCTTCAGTAAAACCTGACGTTATTATTGAAAATGTAGACATCATCTCTTAATATGCAGATAAACCGATGCATTTTATTATGTCTAAGTAGTAATCTTGTTGTATTGTATGTGTCTATAGCGTAGAGCAGATAAATAGTGAATAGAATATTTTCTGACATCATGGCTAGGACATGCAAAGATACGTCAATTTTTAATATTAAACAACACGGAAAGAAACTAGTCATATCAAGTCGTCGAAAAACTTGGCTAAAATTGACATCAAGTAAGTAATTAAGCATGGAAGCTTTAATTTAGGTAATGAATTGAATATGAACTAATGAAAATTGCGTTGGTTTTCATCAATTACTGTAATTGATAGCTCTGGAGTTGACAAATGAAAATCCTCTGCTAACTTTGTTTGAATGATGAGCTGACACTTGCTTTTTGGACACACTACATGGTGAAAGAGAGAGAGATGTGAGGATTCGGATGACGCGGGACAAAAGCCTTAATCACACGATATTAATTACTAGCTTTAATTAAATACAATAGGCAGAGGATACTACTCAGAGATATTTAGCACTTACGTCATGTACTCTAATAAAATATTGTCACGATTTCTGAATTGAGTCCTGAAATAAATAAGCATGGTATATTTATCATAGAGGAAATCTTGTCTATTTCTTTCTCTCGGAAGTGAAAGCCAACGGCATTGCATTTGAATAACTATATGCTTTACTTTCTACAGCGTGCGTGCATGGCAGGGATAGTCTGGCTAGGCATAGGATAGGCTAAAGCTGTGTGCAAAAAAGAAGAGCAAAATCCTGTGGAGACAAGACAGTATACCGACAGATTACAGATTCACAGCAGCAGAAAGCAGACATTCCGTTATTAATGCCAACACACTTCTACAACTTCCAGGTTGTAGCATTGCCGAACAGAATTGCCTACTACGACGGTGTAGACACCAATTTATACGTGGACGCAGGATGCTCATAATATACCTATTACGGATTCGGATGATGCTGTAAGTGAATCTCGGGTGATCTTCTCCAAGCAAAACTCAAAACTCTTTCGCAGCACTACCTAGTTAAACATGTCCTCAGCAACAAGTGGATTTCAAACGAAACTCATGAAACTCGATTATGTTACCAGAGAAGTGGCTACAATTCTTCTACTATAAGGGCTACACCTTCTAAAATGTGCAATATACCTATGGAATGAGTTACAGGAAAATTCATACAGAAGAAAAAATTAAGACACCATAAAAGATGAAGCATGATTCATACAATTTTAGCATTAAATGTCAACGACGGGAACGACAATATTAAAGTGGGTCCATTGGTTTCCGCATATAACTCGCAAAATCCTCAAAGCTGAACTGGATCCATGTGAAGGATAATGCGAATTTGAAATGTAAGATTTCTTTTCAGCAGAAGTGTTAAACAAACAAGAGTTATAATACTTTATAATTATATATATTCTGATATATTATATAGTCTGAAAGTCTGAATAAGACCATAACGAATCGATCACTGGTGAATAAATCACCTTTGACTTTTCAAAACCTGACTGGTTGAGGGCTCAAGCTTATTTCAGTTTGGAGGTCCGTAAATTCTAAAATTTACATTCATCTTAAAGAAGAGAATCAAAAACGCACGTGTGTGTGTGTTGGGGGAGAGTATGGCATCTACTACTGACAGTAGAGCCAAACTACCGCTCAAGCCGCGAGGGCTTACTTGCAGTTACTACCGGAACAACTTTATTGAGTGTACGGACACTAAAATAACTACTAAAAACTATGCTATTTCAACGACGCTATATATAGCCCTTCAATCAACTTTAATTTTAGAAAAAAATAAAATTCGGTTCTTGAATTCCTCATCCCCGAAAACCACTATCAAAAACTATGATTATTTTCAACGAAAATAGTTACCTATATTTTGTTTGGATGGGAGGCAAAACCCTGTCCCTCAATTTTGCTTTTGGAAAAAAAGGACTGTTTTTAAATTCCTTGTCATCGTCAACCCTGACTGAGCTACCAAAAACTACAACAACTTTGTCTTGTTATAAATAGGTTCTTAATTCCGTACCGTAGCTGGTAGGGTGAAGGAAACACTAATCCCTTTGGACAAGAATCCTACTATAATATATAAGGAATAGGAAATATCCAATTTTCTCAATTCGGTTAAACTTTTTGAAATAAAATATTGAAAAACGGGCTTCAGAAGTTTTAAGTACAATGACTAACTGGATTTAAATTTGGTAAAGATCGGATGAAAACTGTAGAAAATACCGAAGGAAGGGTTGCAGCTCATCCTCCCACTCTTTAAATGTAAAAATCCAAATTTTAAAAAATCGTAAAACGATTTAAATCTAAACGATCGTTATGAAAATGGACACAGGAGGTTCTTAAATACTATGATATGTAGCCGTAGAAATGTTTTAAAAAGATCGGTTGAGGATTTCTATGAAAGCTTATTATCTTATTATGTAGATAGACTGACTGTCGCAGCTTTTATTGACAAACAATAATAATTATTGTTTGTTTTAATTATTATTTAATAAGTTCCCCGGAATAAGGGCCTCCGATCTTTAAAAAGATCTTATTTCCTTGGCTACTTAATAACGGAACTTTGGGGTCACGCATATAAACCCGAAACCTGACTGGGCGGCACTAGTCCAAAATAGCTTTTCAAGACCAAGAGCCCTTCTCCTGTTACTAAGGCACTTCATTTATCCACACCAACAATGTCCCTTATAAAATTGTACCGTCATTTAAAAAGATTATTTTCCAAAAACATTTGCAATCCTCCAAAAATATTTGAAATCCTTCAAACATATTTGAAATCCTTCAAACATATTTGAAATCCTTCAAACATATTTGAAATCCTTCAAACATATTTGAAATCCTTCAAACATATTTGAAA
>JABASH010005872.1:0-11405 GCA_019776445.1 Tomocerus maximus
TTGCGTGCATATCCAGTTGCACGAAGGAGATTGGTCTCACAAGTATCAATGTATGTAGTAGGATCCTAGAAACTAATTCATGGCCACACAACGGACCAAAAATACATTGAATATGTACATACATAAGTAGGTAGCAGTAACAAGTATTGCAATAGAAAAAGAAAGAAAAATAGCTCTGTGAGTACAAAGTGCAAATAAAATGACATCATAATGTTGTTGGTGTTCCGTTTATCTGTGATAAAGTAAGTTCATACCCTGCTTCTTTTATTAATTTTCTCAATTTCACATACATTTCTTCTATGACTATTTTATAGTAAATATACTTATATACTTATAATAATAACACAAACACATATATAGATTCAACAAAAATCATTGTTTATCTCAAACAAATACATTTTTGTGTGTCAAGAGAATGTTACTCCCTTTGCACACATACATGTATAGATAGGTAGGATAACTCGTACAATTCATAACTACACCAACAGAATACAACAATGAGATACGTGCACACAGTTTGCTAAATTCATCAATTATTAGAGATTCAACCATATATAGCAGATGATACAGAAATTAATAATTCATTTAACTTTTACCAATTCTTTTCACTCTTAAGTTTCTCTTTGCAATAGTAACAGTTCACATTTGAATATGCATGCTTAGAACGGAATCCCTAATTTTAGGTTCAAGTACAAAAGCTTTTAGTTTTGAACGTGCATTTTCAAATTGAATAGGTATAGGCAAGTATAAGCAATGATAGTAATCTTGATAGTTATAAACACTAATAAGTGTTCTTCGACAGTTCAAGGGATTAATGATTTAAAGAACTGCTCCAGATTTACAAATGAGACCGTCTACTTCTCAATAGGGAAGTATTAGTCTACTTTAATTGATTCATTTCTAATTCGGACGCTTAATCAGGTCAAAACGTACATGAAAGCAGTAATAATTTGATACATTACATTCAGCCATGCAAATGTCATGTTTGCTTTACAAATCAAGTTAGTAGACAACTACAGCATAATTCTGCCAATGTTAAATCAGTTTACATGCAAAGTCAATTGGACAATAAAATATGAACCAATTACCTTATAACTTGTCTTATTTATGAAGTACAAAGGTATAGCAGTAAAGAGAAGACCTTAAGTGCCTTTACCTTGTGCGATCCTTGTGCAATTCAAATTGCATAACAAAGGACGAGGACGGTTACATTAAGGCCCTACATGTATTTATTCGGTTGATTACGAATGTACACCTGTCTATTCTGATCTACTGAGGTATGTATACTCCCCATTATATTAGCCACGGGTTCAGGTATGAATAATGTAAATAATCATCTACGTAACTGATTAGTGCAAAATAATGCTATTGTATATCTATCTATTTATAACTCAAGATCCTACCAATGTAAACACAAACTCCCTATATTTATTCCGGTTCAATATTTCAGGTATTATACTTCCGTCATTATCATTACTGACGGCCATTTCAGAAACTTACTACTTAGCAATGGAAATAAAAATATTTTAGTGATTTCACTTGTGTAATTACTACCAAAAGAAAATATATCTTCACTTTACGTACTTAATTGTGGAATTATTACTAATGCTAGTGTCCTAATAATTATTTCTCTTTAAGTCTACTATGTATTTCATACGCATGTATATGAAGCTGTGCTACAATTTTTCTGCTACCGTTTCTCGTCTATATTCTCTAACTACTCAGTGATCTAATGATCTTAAGGTACTTTCTACGATTAGCTAATTAATTTTGACTACTTAAATATAGAGAGGTACTAAGCATTACTACAGTTAAGTGTACACAGGTGTCCTGTACGCTACTTTAATGTCATATTTACAGAAATAATTAATTAGGTAATTCAAGTAGTCAAATACTATCACAATACAATGACACTCTCGGAGACAAAATCCTTTACTAATTGTATATTCTCACAATCAGTGAAGGTACTGATGAGCTTGTCTTAAAAATAAACTCACGATTATAATTTTGATAATATACTTTAGATTCAGATGTGTACAATTCTGGAGCACGTTGGTAATCGTACTATGACATACTCCTATTGGTCTTGCTAATTATCAGTGTCACTGAAAACTTACCAACTGTAAACAAGTGTGCACACATTTACATATTCTCTATTCAGAATTAAGTCTGCACCTTCCTAAATCAATTATTCTATTGCCATTTTTCTGCCAGATGAATATTTAAACCCTCTATCAAATCCCAAGATATTCTAATCTAGTTTTAAACTACTAAAGACAATATTGTTAAAGAAAGTACTGCTATTACTACCAACATCCATATCTTCATTGATTTTTTATAATTCAGCTCATTTATGGCAATGGTTTGTTTTTGGCTATACTGCTAGGTAATTGTAAATTGTATACTTCTACACACACATACCTTACAGCTAAATAATTGTAATTCATAAAACTTCACTTCATAATATATAATATCACCTACTTTCATTAGTTCAATGTGATACATTTAAAAGTTGACACAATGGCTGTTCGACAGTTATAGTATTCCTATATAGAGATATATTCAGGAGAAGCATGATTCTAATTTGTCTAGCTTGTTTAATCTTCTGAATAATTCAGAGCTGAGGAAAGTTTGAAAAAATTGATCCTATCTAAGAACCCAATTGAAGAGTAAAATCTATTTTCTGCTATTTTAATTAGTGCTAGTCAAGTTTTCATGCCCATAATTTCTGGATTCCACATTAGAAATAGATTCCCTTTTGACAAACTTTTCTGTTTCTTTGTAAATTGATACAATCAATACTTTGAGATTTAAATGCGTTAAATTGATTGACGGTGTGACATAAGTTGGTGCATACAGCAACTACAGCACCTACTTAACTGCTTTATGCCGTAACAAATTAGCAACAGCATTTTATGGGAATTGAATAATTTTCGTTTTCAATGAATCTTGCTTATGCGAGGGGTCCCATTCTCCATTTAGATAAGATTCGTCGTCCTGCAACCAACAATGGGAACAGAGGGTGGAGTGGATGTTGCAATTATTCATCCAGTATGCATTAGTATTGGGATGCGATCCTTTTTCAAACAGCACTTCTTGATTTCAGCTTTTGGACGATTAATTGGATAAATTGGCGAAAACACGTGCAATGGCACATAGCACAAGACATTACAAACTTAAAGATTGTTACAATTATTGCAATGCATCTGCATGAATTCCTTGCATAAAACATGCACGATAACGCAGAGTTACGTACGAAAATAGAGACAATACATTACTTAAACACATTACAGACACAGACTAAAATTAGACAATAATTTTGTAATAACGAAAGCTACGCAATAAGTAAATTGCAGAAAGGCAATTAGTAACTCAGACTTAGCTAAAATGCTATATAGGTAAGTAGATCGAGGTGCATAAATTGAAATGAACGATTAAAAATCAAGAAATCTAACTTTGAAAAAATTACGATTACTTTTACAACTTTGGTGAGAAGGAAACGATTTGCAAAACTCTACTGCCAAAATAAACCAATAATTAGAGGCGTATGGGATATTTGATACTGTGTAAGCATACTAAAATGCAACATAAGTTAATTTTATCAATTTGCAAATCGACAATTAATTACAGATATATTTTTGTCCTACAGAGACATAAAACGATATTCTAGTATAGGACATGTACATAACATAAATTGAGCTACAATTACTTTATTATTTTCTAGTTAACAAAATACTAACACAAAATGCACAAGTAGTATTCGTATTCAGCAAAAAGTAATAGTGATTGCTCATCAATACTTATCTTTGAATTTCAGTTAATAATAATAATGCATTACGATGTATTGCAAGTTGCAACATACAAAATACAAAGTATGAATACGAATAATTACGAGTGAATCGAATTAGTTAACAAAACACTACACTACATTCCTAAATTAATACAATAAGTGAATACACGCGACTAAAGATATCTAATAGTTCGAGGTTAAGAGATTAGATTTGATTGTTTGCTTTTGTTTCTTTCAGAGCGATGAGATTTTCCGTTTATGGGTGGGTTTAAAATGTTGATGGATTAGTACTGCAATTTTTATAAATCATCCAAATGAATAAAGGAATCCAAAGCAAATCAAATTAATTAACGGCAGGGACAACAAAACAAAAATTTTCAGATCAAAATGTTAGAAACGCTACATAGGATATTTTTGTTTTTTCTGCTCCAAATAACAATCGTTAGACAGTACAGCAAGTAATTAGTTGAAAATTTTACATTAATCGCTACATAAATGTTTATATTAATTATCAATTCAAATCTTACAAAGTGTGGTAGTTTCGTTCTTGACGAGCTTTGTAAAATCGCCAGACCAAATAAGCGACTGAAGAAACGGCTGCAGTAAAAACTATCCCACCTACACACAATATACAGTATTTATAGAAAACTACTTCAACAGTAGAATTTTATGATTTTTGTGACAATGATATCAAAAATTACCAAAAAACGATGCCCAGCTCATCCCACCTCCGTGAGGAGGAGCAGCTGTTGTTGGCGGACTGGCTGTTGTAGTTGTAATATTTGGACTGTGTGTGGTAGGTACTGTGGTGGTGCTAGTACTATTCGGCGGGGTCGTAGTTGGAACCGTTGTTGAGGGGGTAGTTGTAGAAGGGGCAGTGGTTGTTGGTGTTGTTGGCGATGTAGTTGTAGGTATTGTTGAGGTTGTTGGTTTTTCTGTTGTTGTAGTTTTCGGGTCAATCGGCGGGATCGGTTTGCTACCTGTTTTAACATTTATGGTGCAACAAAATAATTTAGTAAATAATCAGTAAAATACTAGAATAGAAACTAAACTTTGAGTTTTAGTTTTAACTTCAGCTGTTCCACGCCAAAGATTTACAAAGATAATTATTTTTAAGAAAACTTACAATCCTCGAGTTTAGTTACAACATTATTTTGTTCCGCCACTTGGGGAGGGTCGTTTCCACATAGTGTAGTGTTAGACTCGACGTGGGTTATAAAGTATTGACAGGTGAGATTCGCATGGGATGTTACATTCAAGCATTCATAACACGACGAAGAGAAGTTAGCACATGTAAGCTGGCTGTCTTTAGCTGAAAATAAACATAGATTAGTTCAAAATTAGGTGTAAACTTCCAGAAATGCCAATGAAAACTAGAATAAACTTATAATATTTGTGTAATTACTTGATTGACCAGAAGTTAGTACAAATCCGGATGCTATGATGAGCACCAGTGCTCCTGCTATGCACGAAGTTGTGGAGATTGCCATATTGATAAGTGGTTTGTTGAGATCCCTTTCCTTGCCAAAAGTTGTTAGCGAGCTAAATCTGCAAGTAAAAATTTAATTTCAATGATACTAATTTTTAAATCAGACAAATAGGCTAAAAAAGTATATTGAAATCTAGAAAATCGTTATTCTCTAAAATTCTGACAAACCCAAGTCAAATCTGCAGCATTACGCTTTGAAAATTTAAACTGGACTAGGTTCTTAGATTATTGTTCGCGGCAATAAATTACAGACTTTTGATAGTCCCTTTTCCCCAGTAAAGAATTCTAAACATAGGGAGGGAGACACTAAAACAATCTGTCAACCACAATTGCAAGGAATTTCCCATGCTAATTTTAAATAGAATTACCCGTATTACGTATTCAGTGTTCACATTCAAATTATGATTGCGTAAATGACCTACTTATTGAGTTAAGGTAACTAATTTTGTGGAGTAAGTTGACAAACTAGTGAAGTAGTAGCGAAATTATAGTAAAATTCAAGTCGACTTACTCACTAGGTCAAAGTTAGACACTGGTGTATGATGTTGCATTACTATACGTGGGTGGACCTACAAATATGTTTTTGTAGTGACGACGAAAACCACAATATTCAATAAACCAGCTAAGTGTGTAAGTGTAACTGTAATAGAAATCGATAAATCAATACATAAAATGGTTCAAGTCAATAATATGCCGACCCTAAATAAACCTCCACAACTGTCTCATGCCCGCTAATAATAATATACTAATCCACACGACAGTTATTCTACGTGTGCAATATTATAAGCATTGTAGGTAGGTATGGTTCATATGTGTGCTTGTGCTCCCTATTAAACCATATTCTCCAAAAATGCTCACGTACAAAGAGCAATAATATACGACAAGACAAATAAAATCTTGCAATTATGAAGGTATATAGATTGCAGATAGCTAAATCACTATATCGTCACATCACATTGTAAAATATGCGAAAAAGCATTAGCAATGCCAATGTCAATAACAGCACAGTCGTAAGTACTTACAAGTTAATTGTAGCTGAATGTGTTTAGTTAAATGGTTGGCTGTGCTTATTTGACACACAAAAACAACAGAAGCCTGCATAAATGCTACATAAATGATGGTTTTGCAGAAATTGTTATGATAATTTTAAGAACCATGCTCCTTTAAACAATCGTGTCCATCTATAGTCATAAGAAGTTGCAAGTGCATCAATTAGCATTTACTACATACCTTACGTGACAGAGGTACAGTAAGTTAAATTGCTTATTTATGCATGTACATGGCACAAGGTGCAACTTAAAGTCTTCCGAAATCCACATAGCTCTATTTATTCACATAATTTATGACAAACCTAGTTGTACAGGGGTACAACTAGGTTTGTCATAAATAACAGCATCTGTTCTGAGCTGTTATCTAAATTGCAAACCTCAATTCGTTTCTTGGAAATTGAATATCATTGCCTACTAAGTATATTAAGCACAATGAACTACATCTTTTTGTATTGCAGTTAAAACAAAATTACGGTGTCACTTCTGTGACTATAAAGAAACGTTCGTTTTGCAATTCCATTGAAAAATAACATCTCATAACTTTTCGCATATTTTTTCGTATATTTAGTTTCGAGTCTCCCTGTATTTACATCCAGAATCTAGGCATCAATGCTCTGACCAACTTAGTCAACATTTCTCTAGCGGTACAAATATTATTATTGGTGCGACTATCTGTAATTGTTCACAGTGTTAATAGGCATTTAAAAAGTATTTTCAATTCAAACATCAATATAAAATGATACGACCAAATAAAGCTAAAAGCTGACTATTATTTACTCTCGGATATTTTTGACGAATAAGTAGATCTTTATGACTAGGTATATGTAAAGTACAGTAATAACAAATAATTTTACTGTTAAAAAAGCCCGGTAAGCATTAGTTAACGATTGTGATGGGATAGCAAAATGGGTTTAGTGTTTATAGCTTTAGCTGAACTAAAAGTAGAATAAACTTGTGTGATTGAATGTTTAGTAAATACATGTATTCATTTATATTTTTGCCTTCCTAAACAACATTTAGGTATTATCTTCTATTTGCAAGCAATAAAGTTTATGAACGCAATCATTTAGATTTTGCATAGTAAATAAGTACAAAAATTACAAGTTGATTCTTCCAGTGTGTTGGTAGACCTATAATTTCTATTCGATTTTTGTATAGATTGGATCACAAATGCACTTTTCATACACGATACGTACGTGCAAGCATTTAAACACGAAACCAAAATAAACGAAGGTGGGGGATGTACAAAATAGCACTACTCTTTCACGCAAAAAGCAAATTACGAAATCTGTTCATTTCAGCAACATTGAAAGAACTGCGTGGATATATTCTACTACTAATAAAAGCATACAGACAAACGTTACGTATACTAATACGTAATTTGAGATTAGCTAGAATGGGAGTACTGACTAATACTATTGACTGGTATATTGAATGTTAATGAAACATTGACGTCACCACTGTAATGCAAAACCGTGACACTGCAAGTCTGCAAAATCTGCGGAGTTTACTGTCTATGGGTAACAAGGTGCCCAATCAGCACAATATGAAAACAATAGTTTCATTCAGCATAAAATATAAGTTCCCATAATTCTGACAGATGAAGTTACCCTTAAGACAGCAGTAACATATAGCTGATGTGTCAAAAGATGACTCACTAACATGTCTTATACAACGGGAGATTCGGTTATATAAGATGCACCATTACCTCAAAGACACATAGACATATATTTTACCTATCTTTCAATGCTTCCACTAATTGTCAGTAGCTAGCTGCCACTAGTCCCTACTGAATGACGACAATTGTGGAATACAATATGTATATGAATTCAAAGAAAAACTGTCATACATATTGATTTCTTCAGCAACCATTATAAATAAGTATTACTACTATGTAACAATAATATATATGTAAGTACATCTAACAAATAATAATACAATCTTCAAAGTTCAAAGGATAACTCCTAATTTCTTGTCTTGAGAATCATTCTGGGGCAAGCAAATGATACTTACCTACCAAAGCCAAAGTAAATTCCACTTTTATTCTGGGACTTTGCAAAGACAGATTATTCTGTAAATTATGTTATTGTTCAGACTAGACAGAGAGTCTTTGTATAAAACATTTTGTTGAATAGTATTGTTATCTTTATCTCACTTAAGGTCTGTTACCATTTTTGTTAGCTAATAATATTTCTGTTTGAAAATACTGTATTCAATTCTTAAACGGATAAGTAGAGCATTGACATGAAGTAGAAAACGCATGCAATAAAAATGTAGAACACTTATGTTCCGAAAAGATTCATTTCCGTCATTTTTCCTGAATAACATACATACCACAGACTACACGTCAATAAATATCAATACTACTTGATCGAATTGCATTAAAATATTGTTACATAATACATAATAACAAGGAAAATCCCGCTAATAAATTAATTATGAACTACATAATGTACACATGTTAATTGATGGTGCAAAATGTAAGCACGTTTATTTTTGCAACGTATAATGAGATCTGACAAGTGTACAAGACAAATGATGAATGAATACTGCGGAAACTTACCAGAAAATCTAGCACCCTCCTTTCCAAAGAGAAATACAGAATTCGTCCTTTGTATCGCCACAAGAGCAATGTTCTACAAGTTCTACAGTGATGATGGCGAAAGATTGGTTTCCTGATGTTTTCGAATCAGATATTTTGCTGTACAGTTGGCAGTTCTGAAAACAATGAAATCAGTGACGTTAATAATTCAGATTCAAGTCCTGTATGATTGGATTGGAGTTGAGATTCGTGAATGAAATCAAAGATAGATTAAGCGTGAGCTTTTGGTGTCTCAGAAGTTTATTCTTGGAGTAGGAGTTTCTGTAGCTACACGTTCTTACGTATGTATGTGTGACATGCATGTCATGCATGTATTGCCACTCTTTTACTAATCGAAACCCAAACGTAAGAAAGAAACTTGCCTTGTTCCATTTACGTAGATGTGAGTATATTATCCAACAACCAAAGGTTGATAAAGTAAAAACAACACCGTACTCGTGCTTTTATTATTTGTACTGTGTTATAGTTATTATGTACATAAAATGAATCTGAATGCTATCGTTTCTTGGGACAGTGCGAAAACAATACTTTCGAGCAGACAGCCATAATTTCTCTACAACAGAAATAGATTAGTAAGTGGAAACAAATATTATTGCTGACTAGTGGATTATGTCGTATATATTTATGCAGTAGCTATATGCTCCTTGATACGCTTTGACATAAGGATCTATGTATCTACAATAGATAATAGTTTTCTGGGTACCTAAAATCACTTTGTATAATTGTCAATACTAGTACAAAGCATATTTATGTGTAAACAGGACACGCTTATAACTTACAGTCAATATTCCATATTATGTCAAACGCTTTGTTTGTAATACTTTTATATTGATATCTAGCTGCTGATAATGTAAGAAAGAGACTGTACTTGGACAGATTAAAATGTTCAATGACAATTCATGGCATTTCATAACTCTAGCTCTAGTACTGACAAAATGCGATACCTATTTATATACCGATGTCTTATTATTTACCCTGATGCATAGAAATTTCAAACGTGTATTTACAAGTTACTCCGGCCGTAACGAAATGTAAATCATGCCGTCAATACGTAATACGTTTGAAATCGTCACTAGACTAGGCAATAATAATATGTAAAAATGATTTATGGCAAAACCTTTGTTTTAATTTCAATTTCAAACTGGCAAAAAAAGCCACAGGCACATTTATGCACTATTTGCTGTGTAAACAACTTTACTATTCCTAATAGTGAAGTCCTTATTGGATTACGTAGATATTTCCTGCCACAAATGGTATTGATTTGCAGTTATTTTGCAATGTCAATTGCAAGCTCAATAGGATAAATACAACAACTTAGCGAGTATTCTATTTACTAGTTTGCAATGATAATGTTGACTATTTTACTATGCGTCAGGAATTTTAAGTATTTGCAAAAGTGGTATTAGTCTTTCTAACAATAGGGTTTGGTAACCAGACAAGCGGAAAATATTATTACCTAAAATTCAGCTGTAGGAAGAACAAAAATGTTTATGTGGTGAAGTAATGAGGTATTCTTCCCTAAATTCGCTAAATGTACAATGCACACAATAAAATTACGTTCGTCGCAACCTGTACTTAAAACATAATAAGAACACATAAAACGAATAAAACAAACACCTTGAGATTACTAAGTAAGTTATGTCGTGGTTGGAAAGAAGAATCACCATTCACATCGCTAGTGCTTACTTATACTTAGGTATATGCTGATGTAATACTTTGCGGTAGATATTTTAATGAATAGTATTATCGATGCGGCTGTACTAAATTCTATATACGGACTTACGTTATAGATAGGTTATAAAAATTCGCAGGCTATCTATATACCTCTAAGGTCTTTTTATGAGTGTCAGATTGTATTTAATGGCACAGGATTAAGTCGAGCCTGGAGCACCATAAAACGAAACATAAAAAATAATACCTACCTATATTCTATTATATATATATATATATATAAGTTAAAAGATAACATGAGTATATCATTGCCATATCACACTAACATCATACGTAAGTTATTTACTTAAGTTCAACGAAGTTAAGAAATTTACAAGGTAAGATGCTAGCGACATGGGAAAAACAAGTGAAGAAACCTCACTAAAGCTTTTATCCAAAGTACACAGGTTATTAATAAGTTTATGCTTGCTAACGGAAACCCCCCAGCTGATGTGACATTGCGACAATGACACTAGGATTCCAAAATTAACTCACTGGCAATTCAATTTTATATGTATAAAGCTCGTTTATACGTATAAAATATTATTTTATTGAACTGTAGGCTATTAACAGATTATTAAATGTGTTTGAGATAAGAAATTATGAAAGAGACATTGATAGAGATAGATAAGAGAACTTACTTGTGCAAAGAGCTGGAGGAAGAGCCGGAGACGAAGTGACGGTCAGCAGAAGCTGGATCTGTGGATGGTACGTTAACTTCAGATGACTTGAGTTGAAGAGCGAGCGACTGTCGTTAAGTGAGAT
>JABASH010005873.1:0-11404 GCA_019776445.1 Tomocerus maximus
GGGGGAATTGGCGGTCGCGGCGGGAGAAGCGGCGGGTAAGTGATGTACCACATTGTTGCTGGCAGCTGAGTGTTGTGAGCGGGCAGATGTGGAGGTGACATGGGAGGGAGTGGTGCTGGAGGAGGTCTCCATCCTGCTGGCCCGGACGACGGAGGTGAGGTTGGCCTGGTCGGGCGGGATGGCGGGGCCGGCGGACGGGTCTCTGATTCTGTGGTGGCTGTGGCTGGAGTAGGTCGTGACATGGGGATGATGTTGCTGAGCAGCCGCCTTGGTGGGGTCCCATGTGGACGAGGACGTGGACGAACTGTAGTCTAGACACTTCACAGTCACCAAAGTGCAAGCTGACAAAATGCCAACGAGTGCCACCAACACGCTTTTCCACTCCATTCTCCTAATTGTTCTCGGCAGTCAGTCCAGTCCAAACAATCTCTTCCTTTATTGGCTGGCAGAGGTAAGTCGACAAGACATATGTTCTTGTATCAGTGAACTATTTTATTTGTAGGTTGCTTGGATAATATGTAATGCAATTGCAGTGCAATCCAATTCCATCCAACCACTAACACATATTGAATGCAAAAGAGACAGACAGAGTGGCAGACTTCTTGTTTGGGTTACGTTATCTTAGTTCAGTTTAGTGACTACGTGCTCTTGTTGATGTTGCGTTAGGTAACTTACTTATCCTCGTTTGCATTTATTTGTATTCAGGAATAATCCTTAATGTAGGTAATGCGATGTCGCTCTGATCTGATCTCACTCTCGTCGCTCAATAATGTAATTCAAGAGAACAAGGTAAGGCAGCCAAACTGACTCAGTGAATACGCAAACACACTCAACTGCTTTAATGTATTTCTAGCTATTGCACCACACCAGAGAATCCGCTTCCATTCACATCGATTATTGTCCCTTCAATTACACATTACATCAGCCCCTCTTTTATTCTTAGCCACATCCATTAATATAACTCGTCCCACTATTATATGTCCAATTAGGCAAATATTACTCCCAAGTATACAGTCAGCACTCAATAACTGTATCTTTTTATTTTTCTAAAAAAAATATTTAAAAAAATTCCAATCTATGAGACTTATTTAGCACTAGCACATAATTATATGCACTCTACCTCATCTATAGTCAATAATTTTATTCTTTTTCGGTCGCAACTGTATTTAGATTATAGTTCTGTTGAGTTGAGACTTGAGGTAATCCGATAGGTTATGAAGTGGCACTTGGTGTTCATATGCAATTCATTACAATCTTGCGGACTTGGCTGATAAGTTAATGCATGTGCAATAAATGTGCTACACATAGAGTGAGGTATAGTAGGTTAAGATATAAGTACAGTATTAAGGTTAAGTAAATAAGAGTGAATTTATAGAGAATAGATAGAGAGATTGTATATAGTCTAATGCAATTCAAAGAAAGATCAACAGATCAGACAGATCTGATTTCTATTCTTGGATGGATGAGATGAGTTGCTGTTTTTAAACGAGGATTAAACTTTTGCTTTTGGCTTCACTTCCCTTCGTTTCAATTACATGCACTTGGATCGTTGCATCCAAGCCAGTACTTCACTTACGGTATATACGTCTTGGTCTACTCCCACTCCCAGTTCTCACTTAGTCCAAAAGAAATTCACAAGAAATTAAAATTCTCATTTTATTGAGTCAGGAGTTAAAATTTTGTAAAATGTCCTCCACAAAAGTTTTGACACCCCAAAACCCAAAAGTTAATTATTTCCACTCCACCGATCAAAGTTAGAGTTATTATCGTCACTCTATAAAAAGTTTATTGATTTAATTTGCATTGCAGGTCAGTATATAGAACGTTGAAAGAATGCAAAAAAACTGCACCGTAACTTATTGTTATTGCAAAGGAATGAAAGAGATGGGAACGAAAAATTGAATCAGTTCTCGGCTTATAATTTCACGCAAAAGATTTTGCTCTCAATTGAACTTTGCTAATGAATAAGTATATAGAGACTTGGCTTAGGTAGACACAGAATGCACAGCAGAGAGTATGAGAGCTCACCACGAACGACACCTGAGCTTTTCCTTTGCAATGCCGATGCTGACTGAAGAGATATTTTGAACCAGAATGAAATCTTTGCGTGGATTGCAGTGCATTGCTTTATTACAGACAGGTAGGTTCGCTGTGTACCTACATACACTAAGGAGTCCCACCTTCTTAGATCTCAGTAGTACACTATGCACATTGCATTCTGCAGAAAACGAAGCAGTCTCTCAGTCAGTCAGTCAGTCAGTAGTACAAATAAGGTAAGCAAAGTAAGGTAACCAACTCTCCTTCTATACCCATCTACTAACTACTAACATATTCACATGTATACGTGTCTACACAAAATAAATTCAGTCTCATGCACTCTGTATGCACTGTTACTGTTACAAATGTAATACTACACACATGCACTACTAACAGATACATTCCTGCACTACTGATATAAAAAGTATAATGGTAGGTATCCTACTCAAATTGAGATTATAAGTTAACTAGCTGCATTAGCATTACTTATAAACTCACATTTAGGCATATTATATTGACTAACAACAGTGATCTGCAGTTTCTACTGTTTTACCAGTCAATGATTTTATTGCGATAATATCCACTATACAGCCCATTAAACTATACTACTAATATGTTGGTGTGCTAGAACTGCAGCTAAGGGCTATACAAACACTTACTATAATAGTTATCGTTATCACAGTATACTCTAGTCTTGAGTCTTGCACTGCCTGACAAATGAGTTCAAGGGGATAATGAGACAAACTACACTAATATTAAATCATACAGGAAAAAAGAAATGCGAAAAAAATAAACTTAGACTGTCATTATTATAATTAATATCAGCTCATAATTGCACCCCATTAATTCAAACATACTATTAAACAGATTTTAGGTATTTTACGTGCAGAAGAATGCTTTTGTCAACAGAGTGACAGGGTTTGAAGGGAATTCCAAGGGAAAATTCAGAAAACAAAGTAGGAGAGTCATCAAAGAATATGTAGATTTTATTAATTAAAAGGAATTTTTTAATTGTTACTCGTAAAAATAGGACAAAATGTTCGCAAAATGAATATTGGGATATCATTTATTGAATACAATATGTTAAAAGTCTTGTGATTCCTAATTAACATTTTTACCCCTTAATATTGATGAAGTAGTACAAACATGGTGGAATTGGAAATCAGGTACAAAGTGGTTAAATAACTGGAATTTACCTGTGCGAGTTTTTCATTAAATTACAAGTAAATGATTACGCGCGTACTGCGTACATTTTATTGCTCTCTCCTGAATATAACTTAATGATCTCGTTTGGAATCTAATTATTTGGCAAATAAATAATTTAGCCAAACAAGAGCATATTTGTAATCAATTATTTCCACTATATCAATGCAATGCATCGTAACGTAACTTCAGCGTGTTGTGTCGAATCTTTTAGTGTTTACACAGAAAACTGAGAGTTTATTGTTTACAAATGCTTTAATGAATTTTCCCTGAATTGCAATAAATTAATTTAAAGTGGAGCAATAAAGTGTACAACATGACATTGTACATGCACTGAGAAGTGTAGGTAATGCATCTCTGTCTGTTTAGTCCTTTTAGACAGTAGGTATCTTCACAATGATAGAAATGTGTAGGTGTGGGTGGAAATATAGAAGAATGGACAAATAGAGAAACGTAAATCTTCCTGCCCATGTAGATTGATAGAGTAAAATGAACATTAAAATGCTTTCACACAAACAAAGAGAATATCCCAAGCTTTGTTTAGATTTTCAATGAGCTCCTTGTACTAGCCTGAACATTTTGTTATCAAAGAAGATGATTGCTAGTTTATATAGACAGACATTTACTAATTCAGGTGTGAGTACTAATTACTATTTATTTTTCTTTACATACTTTTATTAGTATCTCTGTAATGCAACGTTTCTATTCAGCCTTAAGTTCATTTTAATGATAATTCCCTTTTAAATAATACGTGCACATAAATCCCCGTAACTAATTGCAAACTGTGTTAGTTATAGCAAGATTAATGTGCATCGTAATATTCCAACTTTTTACTGCTACCACCCTTTGGGAATGCATACAAGTAGTGCAAATAAGATTCTCCTATCTGCATGTACATAAATAAATTATGTCTCTATTATCAGCTGAAGAATAAATATAGTGAAAAATAAAACCTCATTATTATTTGTGTTTACCTTTTCATGTTTGATGCACTAGACTTTTGTGTACGTTCCTTTATTACGATAACGCAATGAAAGGAAAATGATAATCAATAGCACAATGTGTATACATAGTTGTACATACAATATCAAAAGTATCATAGCATGAAGACAAAAATGAGAACAAAGTTGTTTTTACTTGGAAATGCAAAGAGATTCAAGAACATATGCAGTACAATGCAACTGCCACAAATTACGTAGAAAGAGCAGATTTGGTGAACTACTTTTTGAAAGCATTTATCTAACAATAATAATTAGCAACCCATCTTTCCTAGTATCATTACAGTAATAATTTATAAGTGGAACAATAATGTATTCATGTTAGAAAGAAGCCGAAATAGACCAAGTTTCATGATGCTACTTGTCAGAGACACCTTTATTTATACACAAAATTATTTGGCATATTTATTCGAATTCAAAAATGAAATCTATGCAATTCATAGTAATTACAAAAGCCATCAATTGCCGAATAGAAAAATCGTGAGAACAAATAGTTGCAATTAGACACAAGTTAAGGAACAATAAAGTTGGACGTTGCAATTACATGACATCGCAAGTTAAGCAAATGCAAAATATTAGCATAAAAAATAAGTTTTTACTTGACTACTAGAAATACATGACATGACAAAGTAAAGTAGCGCGAGGTATCCCACAATCTTGTTTAGTTGGGCCTAGTCCATGTCTCTGAACGTATTAAAATCCAGTTAATGTTGTGTTACATGCGTAAATATAAATGTTGAGGTTAAGTAAGCATGTTGATCTTGCAAATAAATGCTTACATAAAAAGTATTAGTAATAACAAAGAGAAACACTTGTCTTGTAATTTTCTTGACAGTTTGCACTTAATTTTGCACAAAAATTACACAGAAGACGATTATACTCTCTATTAAACTTACACATGTCAGTTTACATTTATTACCAATCAGAATTAATTTATTGCAGCTACTATCTTGAGTCTAAGCAGAGATGTACATAGATCTGCACGAAGAAGTGTATAGCAATTCTCTGCCACTCAGTTTAGTAAGTAACTGTAATAATCGTTTATTTTCGGTTGTGTACGTGTGTAGCTCAGATAAGATACATCGAGCCTGTTGTTGTTGTGTAGTAGTACAACTTCAGATGATAGTGCAAAGAAATGGAGTGATGGGCTAAGAAAGTGTAGAGAGAGACAGAATTTCGTAGGACTGTTTACATTGACAGTGAAGCCAGATGAGTTGAGTCAGTTTGCTTTGGTTTGGCTTGAGTCGGATTGCTTTGCTCATGTTCATGTTGGCTCTTGCGGTGGCAGTGACATTAGCCATTACTCAGAGAAAATCTTTGCGCTTGGCCAAACAAACAATTTACACATTATACATACATGCACGTAATACCCCAAAAGATCCTTATTGCTATACTCGCACAATTTATGTGTACGAGAGCATCACATTGCAAACGAATAGGCATAGATTTCCTTTATTAAGATTTTTGACATGATATGGAAATTCTCGTTCACTGCAGTTTAGCAATTTTGTTGTCTGGTAATGTAGCCCTGCCTGTTTCTGTTGTTCTATTACATTACTCGTCTGTGTGTTACGAAGTACTACATAATGTATCAGTATTAGTTTGCATTGTTACGATGTTTCCAACTTGTACATATAAATAATGTGCCATTATCCATTTTTGACAGATCTTTGCATTATGAGAATGAAAATTAAGCAGATTTAGTTGAGTGTATTCATGATGAGGGATATCCTAACCCAGGCCACCTCGGCACAGGAATCCTGTCACCACTAGGCACTCTTCAGTTGTCCTAACGTTGCGCATCATATCACTGACTACCACATCTTCTCTCACCATTTATTGAATAATTTAGGAAAACTGAACGAAATCATTAAAAATATTTCGTTTGGTTTAGTCACGCAGTGGTTTCTTGAGGCTTGACATTTTAAAAGTTGCTAACAAATTCATCATGCCCAATGTAATCTGCAGATTCACATAAATTTTTGTAACTATCTATTTCTAATGCTTTACAAAAACAAAAAAAAAGTTTTGATAATCAAGACCATAACTTGTACAGCTATGCTTGTATATTATATACAAGTAGGCACATAGTTGGTATAAGTACAAGCACGATGATAATAATTGTTATAATTACTACTACGTGGTATATGGGAGAGTATCTACATAAACTAACTGTTGGATATGTATAATATGTAATACCATCAGTATATAAGCAGATTATAACTTTTTAATTGTAATTTCCCAAAATTATCACCGTTATGTGCATTATAGCTGCCTATTTGCAATTTGTTGAGTCGTGTTCCATCAATGTCAGTATGCCAGAAAGTACCTCAGTTCGGTCAGAGCATTAGAGTGGTTCCTCCTGCCGTGAATAAACAGGCTTATTGTCACTCTTGTTAAATGAGATAAATTCTGTTGCATTATTTGATATTACGATATAGATCGTTAGTCCAATCTGCTAGAATGGGTTAACTAATCGTAGAGAAAAGTGGGAAAATGCCAAAAGGCCCTTCCTAAAATGGACAATGCTAAACTATCAACAACCTCATTAAGTACTTACTCGCCAGGTACGCTTAGCACTCCTAAGTCACAGGTAAATGCCAAAAGTGCCGTTTTATAATATTATCTCTGTAACGTAATTAAGCAGTGGAATGGGCTATGTAAAGTTAAAGACAAAAGCTGCTAATCCAAAACAGTCGTCATTGTCATATCGGACAATAGGCATACAGAATCACTCGTTTAGCATAAGCATGTAGTGTCCATCTCTGAACTTATATTGCATCAAGCATGGTAACACAATGAAATAGTAAAACTAGTTGATTTGGAAATAAAGACTCTGGTTACATCAAAAACAAGCTGCAAATGTTCCCATTAAAACTGAAAAGGGTTATTTATTTCAGTTAATTTCTTTTGGCTACTTCACTTGCTTTGTTTGGCCATTGTGATTCTAATGGGATGCGATGAGAGTAAAAACAATCCTGTAATTAAATTCGTTTCATTTCTACGATCTGTCATCTTTCTTCATTATCCTTTTAGCACAAGTTGGTATCGTCACAACTTCTACAAGACTGACGACCAGGTAAGTACTGTAGTAAGTAATAGGGAACAGTAACAAATGCAGATAAGTACTAGGCGAGGTGAAGGCACAAATACCTAAGCAAAATTACACACCTACCAATTTACCTCTAAGCTAATTAGTACGTGCAACTAATTTTGTGCCAATAATTGCAATGGAATTTTCTCGTGCGACTCTCCTCTTGCATCATGTCACATAAAATCCTTTTGACTACTACTGTCCACTGGCCATGAATATTTGTACTAAAGCTGCTATTAGTAGGCTTTACTGTTTCCCAAGTAGTACTATTAAGCTGTTGACAGATTTAATGCATAGCAATGCCGAATTTGATGAGACTTGGACAAATAATTATTTCTGTTGTTTATTGCCCTTAAGTGAGTTACTCAATGACGAAGAAGCAATCGTCCTGCACTTCAAATGTCATTTTTATTAGGTACACTTAAATCTGGCTCTTTATTAAGTGCAATAAATATTTACTTAACTCTCGTTGGCACAAAAGACATTACTTTTTGGCATTTGTCAACTTAAGAATTAAGTTTCGGGCCAACATAAGCAGGTACCTATAAATGATAATGACGTACTTTAACTATGATTTACAATGGAGGATTGAAATGCAAATAATATGTCAGCACTAAGTGGGATTACAGAAATGAAAAATGAGTTTACAGTCTCTGCACTGACTATAATTAATTTGACATTAGCCAGTGAAATGTAACTTTTTTATTTTCTACAAATGAAGTGAGTCAGTATAAAATAAAACTCATGTGCTGCTCCAATGTTTTGATATTTAAGTTGCAGGTATGGCTGAAATTGTGCAATAGCAAACAGAACAACTCTATCTATTCAATCTACCGATATGTATGCTGATACAGTATTATGAAGTAATGGAGACTGATGAATTGATTATTTGCATCCTTTCAACTTGCTTTCAACTATTTAATGCCGTGGAAGAGAGATCCATATCTTAATGCACTTCTGAGTGAGAAATAAATTACTTGATCCTCCAATAAATAAAACATTTTCCACACGTTTAAGATGCCTTCTCTGCGAAGGGAGTTTCTGCAACATAATTGTGTAAATTGTAAAAACTTTGTCCTTTCTGTGTGCGTGAGAAAAATGCAGTTATACTTGGCAACTGGCATTCTATGCCATAACGATTACGGTACTAAATAAATCACATTACTCTCTGGCACCCCAGTAAACAAGAATTTTTAGAAAAGCTCGTCTTTTGCAATGCAAACAATGTTAAAAACACTCTCAACTCATAATTTATAAAACAGTATTCGCTAATGCACAATTAAATATAATATTTTACACCATATTATTGATTTTTGCTCATGGTTAAACAGTGGGTGGGCTGCCATAAACTGCAAATGATTCCTACTTGTAATGCTACCTGAGATTATTAAGCTGAATGAAATTGTAATCATAATAGTTACATTTCCATTATAATAACTTATCCACCTTTACACTGTAGATAATCTTTACACAATTTTCAAGTTTGTTCAGTAAATTGGTTGCAATAATGAGATAATTCACAGTGAATCATAAGTACAAATCGTAATAGGATTGAATTCGAGGTAAATTGTCTATGAATTTCATTACAAAGGGCGTTATCCGCATAAATACCTGAAGCATTGTCAAAAATAAATTAGAAACATTGAAGTACAACTCAAAGCCAATAGCAATTGTGTTAAGGTAACGCAGAGATGGGAGGTAAGTCTGGTAGCCATCATATAGGTTCAATTCAAACTGTCCAATCCAAAGTGCAATGCTGAAATTGTCCAAAGTGCAATATTCAAATTGTCCAAAGTGCAATATTCAAATTGTCCAAAGTGCAATATTCAAATTGCCCAAAGTGCAATATTCAAATTGTGCAAAGTGCAATATTCAAATTGTCCAAAGTGCAATATTCAAATTGTCCAAAGTGCAATATTCAAATTGTCCAAAGTGCAATATTCAAATTGTACAAAATCAAAAGCGTACCTAAGCTGTAAGAATAAGTTTTTTGAATTATCAGTAACGATATACGAGTAACTATGTAGCACTAGACCCAAGTAATAACTAAGAGATAATTTGTACTGTATGCAAATGTGGTAACATAACGGTGGCTCACAGCACACACACACTCAAATCGAGGTGTTTTATAAACATAGTTCATAAAACATTAAATGAAGTTTGTTGTTTTGGACAATTTAGATATTGCCTTTTGGACAATTTGAATTGGACCGGTATGATATAATCATAAATGAAGACTGTTTTCACTGTCGTTTTCTTATAATATTTCCATAATGCACATGATGTACAACTCATGGTTGCATTTCTTGATATAAAATGGAATATTGCAAACTAACAGCGATACCTAATCTACTACAACTACTATAAATGTTTCAATGCGCGATTGTTTACTATTCTGTTATCATTTTGCAAATTATTCATCCCTGTCTCTAGTTGTATTTGTCTTTGTCAGAGTATACGATGTGCAGTGTCAAAAAACTTGCATTTTGAATTTACTTAGTGGGGGCGTTGTGTTATAATATTTTTTGTATCTAAGTTCGTCCCAATGTACTATATTAAGTATTTATGAGGGTACTCAATGTGTGTGTCTACGATGTATTCTTAATGTTCAACTTTCTTAGTAAAACTTGTACCTGCCAGAACAACTTGCATTCAGCCTACCTACTTAATATTCCAGCTTCATAATCAGCAAGCATTAGGCTACATATTATTATGTATTATGCATGAATATTTTTTTATTTTTGCCAATAATTTAGTTCAGCTATTCATTGATACTTGTAACGTTACATAGATGCTCCAGCAATACTATTACCATTCTGCACTAAGTGTGTGTATGCACTGAACAGTTTTTTTGTAATAGAAGAAACTACTTGGTAAATGAAAAAAATCCAACCATAATACGGTAAAATCAATAGTTGCAGTATTATGATAGCCATTAGTCATGCTAATAATAACAATATAGAAAAGTAACTTTTATTGAATTAATATTATTTATTTGTGGGCAGTGACTGTCCTTGCATCTTGTGATTGAGATTCCAAGCGAGTGTGCACTTGTGTTGTGTTAACTACTAAAAATTCTATTTAAGTGTGTCTACAAAGACATGGCAGCCCAAGAGAGCCCATTTTACGTTTAAATAAACAGAGAATGGGAGTTCTTAATTACACGTTAGCAACACAAGTGAAAAGCAATAAAAATGTGCTGTTTCTGTACTTACGCGTGCATTCATATAGCATTTAGCAGTAGAGGAACATCGTTACCTGCTATAGAGAGTGGTATAAAGATATGTAAATGGATAGGCATAGCCAACCTTCGCTGTTAGTCTTACATTTTGGTAATATCTGTCAAAATTTGAGGTGGAGGTGACCTGACCTGGCTGGCATCTCTTTCGTGTTCTCTGATCTCACTTTTGTACATTGCCCGAAGTTAAATCAGTCATTATATGGGCTGCGTGCTATAATTCATTCGCATTCTCAAACACCTTGCTTGCCATTATTAATAGACAGATCTCTTAGATGCCATTAATGGAGTCTATGCAGTTTGTATGTCTTTAGTTTATACATGCTTTCAACGTAGACAGTGCCAAGTATCATCTACCTGCAACATGGTTCAACTTTTGCTTTAGATGAATGCAAAATATTTTATTACTGTATTCCTGCAAATATTCCTACAAACTTCTATCCCAAAAGGACATCAATTTCAGTCTGCGTGTTTGCATCACAAAGTAGTATATTCCCCCATCGTCATCACAGCTTAAATTATAGAGACCTACTTATTATCACCACCAAATACAAATATCTACATATCGTTTCCCTTGAAAATCAGATCACAATTTATTTCTACTTTTTATAAATGCCAAGAAATCAATGATTACGGTCAAATGGGGCTACTTTGGGCCGATTTTTTCAGTTTTTTTGTAATAACATTTCTAAAAATGGTAGGAGAAAAAAGTTAGAGCGCAATAGGGAAGATTTCTAAAAAGGGGGACTTTTTAGTGTGTCAAAAAAAATCTACCACATATGGGGAATTTTTAAATATTCTTTGAAAACTATGCCAAAGTCACCTCGGGGTTTG
>JABASH010005874.1:0-11404 GCA_019776445.1 Tomocerus maximus
TCCGAGGTATATATTTAGAGTTTCGAAAAAACCTTACCAAAAAATTGTACATAAATTATTTTTTGAGTTATCCATGATCTTCTGAAGCACAAAAATACATTTAGTGCCTATTCAGGGGCCAGGTATCGCACACCCTTAACAGGAGGAGGAGGTAATCTATGTGCCTATCATGGTGCTAATTTTTTCGCACGGATTTCGGCCACTAAAATGTAAACAAACCTAGCCGGAATGGAAACCTCCCGTCTATCCTATATCATAAGTCTATTGCCTAAACGATGTCATCTCCTTTCCTATTTTCTTGTCAATGAGTTTTTTTATGTGAATGTGATGCACTACGATCACCTAGTCATATGTCAAACCGTCAAACCAAAACTAACTGAATTCCACTGACAGGTGATTTATTATTTACTTTGGCATTTATAAACTTAAGAATTACAAAATTATTAGGATAATGGATAGATAGAGTAAAGGCAATGAGTCTGTCGTCGGGAATTAAGAATTGCAAAATTATTTGCAAATAACTATTCATAGATATTTTGTCGATCAATTTGTCCATCCAAACTTCTGCATCTCATTTGTCAATGAAATCGGTTATCTTTTATCGAAAAGTCGCACTATAATTTCCATTTACGACAGCTACTAATTAGAGATCATGATCAGAGAATGAAAACCCCTGTAATTGTATGTGGAATAATGTGAAGTCCTAAAAGTTGTAAAAAGTGTCTGAGCGTGCTGAAGTTGAAACGCTTAAATTCAAAGCATCGAGATTTGAGTTATGTGCAAGAGCCTTAAATTCAGTTATATTATGGCATGGAAAATATCAATAGGACAAGTGTACGTAAGTTATGTGTGTAACTGTAGTGGAGTGTGACTTGTGTAAATAGAGTGTTGTGCATGTGCTAAGTCAGTATTTAAGAACACACGCAGCAGAAATAAATCAGTCGAAATTAAAAAACAGACAGCCAAGAAGGCCGAGGGTTTATTAGCCACGAATATTTCCCGTTCTTCAAGTTTCTCCCAAGTTATTGCTCATTGCATATAAATTGTAGAGTTTAAGAGTAAGAATAGATATAGCTGACTTTTACACTCAAGTAATATGAAATGGGATATGAATCAAACTATTTCAGGGTAGGAAGCATTAGGTTTGTCAAAATTTTTGAAGGAGCTTATTGTGCATCTGAGTGCAGAGCGGAGGAGTAGGGAAAGTAAAAAAGAAAAAAAGTGTCTTTAATATTTAGTTGCTACGATTAACATTAGTTAGATAGGTACCTACTTACAGTGCACTAGTTTGGCAATAGTTAAGCCTCTGTGATAGTTTTATAGAATTTAATTATGATTTATGTGGGCCATTTGTTTGTATAGCCGTTGAGAATGGTTCTTGATTACTTTCCCCTTTATGCATGTATGCAAACAAAAGGAATAAGTAGGACAGACTTTACCTTCTTTATAGAATCCGTACATTATGTTCTTGAGCAAACAACATCTTGTAGGATATTAGGGAAAGAAGTTTTAAGAATTAAGTATTAGTAGCCCAGTGAAATATTATGCATAAAACAGAGGCAATTTAAATGGTTCGTTTCAATTCATCCTTTGTATTCAAATATTATTAGAGGCACACATGAAAGTTGAAATTGTGCATTGTTGTGAGTGGCCGAGACTACAGAGAACATGAATGCATGAAAATTTTAATAGTTTGCAGAATTCTTAGTGTATTTCCATACTTAAGTATTCCATGCATGGTCTAACATGTTGTGTTTATGTCTGTAAGTATCTTGGCATGTTTATTACAGCGGACAACATAAAATAAGTAAGTCATCAGCAGACATGCATTCAAGCTGTAACTTACAAAATCGTTGAAAAGCAAGTTGTGTCAAGCTGAATTTACTTTTACCGGTCTAGCTAATGCTATAGCTTTCGTCTGGGTAATTGCAACTGTAATGCTAATGGAAAAGGTAAAATGAAAATCTGTTACTAATACAGAGCTATAGCAATCGCGTATATTTTAATGGAAACATTAAGTAAGATGGTAGGTAGGAGTTAGAGGAACATTGTTCTGTAGTGTGTCTAGCCAATCCCTAATGAGTAATCAATGGCCTCCCACAGTTTCCATTTTAATATATTCCAGCGCGTAAAGTGACAGCCTGGAAACCTATTTCATTTGCATCGGAGCGAGAATACATTTAACGTTTCATTTCATTGTAAGTAATCTGATGTTTTGCTTTTGCTTTGCTTTTCCTCTGAGTGTGAGTCTCTCTTTTACCCAGAACATTCATGCCATGCCACGGCCTTCGGTTTAGGTTTTAGTTAAATTCTCCTATTTAATTCTCACTAGACTCATCGGTAACGCTACTTGGCTACTTTGGTTTGCCTAGGCTCGAGTGTTACTTTCCTCAGTTAACTAGAGTAAATACATATATAAGTAAGTATAAGTATGCAGTCGGAATTCCCAAGAAGGATTTGTAAATTACACAGTAGTTTTCTCCACTCATACACACACAATGGATAAATATAGAGGCAAATGCATTAGCTACAAGATGAAAGCAAGTCAGCTTGCTGTTTAGCCATTGGAAGACATGGTTAGCGTGAAATAGCAAAAAGTATCACACTAGGCCAACATTTAACTATTCTAGACTAATCTAATGGAATTTTGTAATATGAGAACAGAGAATATGCAGATTAATATTACACTGCAAGATGAGAATGGAAAAGAGCCACAGCCCCGGTTTCTCTATTCAAATTCACGCAAAACTAATACAAGCAGAGAAAAATTTCTTAGTGTTACTTAGTTTTCACTCGCCGGAATGAAAACGAGAGACTGAACAGGAGTCAGTTTTTAGTTAATTTCAAGCACAACAGTGTAAGAAGAATGAGTTTTGTCGTCAGGGCTCTCTAAAGTGAGTGAGAGAGTTCAGTAGAATTACTCTGTCATAAAATAATCGCTCTCTTGACATTTTTGTCTTGTCGGGCCATGGCATGGATGGATGGATATGGTTTAGTCCATCATACTGCAGTGCCTATCATATATAGGTGGTCCCATGTAACAGAGTTTAACTGCAGAAAGAAATCCTTGTGTATTATGATGGTACATGCTTCATTGTCTCATTCACCCAACTCAGTCATAGTCCTACATTCTCCTCTCTAAAATGAGATTCGATGAAAGTGCTTGTCACTGAAACTTGAAAAGTGCGTAATTGGGCAGATTCTCTTATTAAAACTTGTAAATTAGAATTCCTAATTGGATTCTAGGGAAATGGACGGGATTTCCAGGCTAATTACATACGAAAACTTACACAGTCTCCAAATTGCTGGAAACCTCTTTTCTTCCAAATACCTACACACTTTACTACTACTCCAGTATAATAAAAGGCACAAGAGCAAAAACTCACGCCAAACGCCTGGTTTCCATTCTTACATATAAACCTTGTCACTGACGCAGCGAGATTTCTCACCAATCATTTTCAGATGGTTTACACTCGATATCGATTTTAAAGGTTACATCAGAGCTGATCACAGCTAGGGAAAAAATAATCTACGCTTGCTGCCGTGAAACACGCATACACAATTCAGACGTCAAGAGTGCAGATTAAAAATACGTCCTAATACAATCCTTTTAATTTTACTTATTTTTTGTGTGAAGAAAACATCTAATTCAGTATAATAAGGGAATAAGAGCGATAAATTCAAGGATTGGTTTATGTCATGACGTAGACCCTTGCATTTGAAGACACAATAATCAGCGACGGATCTGCGTTAACAACTATTAGTTGAATAAAAATATGGAATCCTAGAATTACTGATGAGCATATTGATTTGGCATATTCATAATTTTCCTAGTTAAAGCAAATATTACATAATTTACATTTATGCTTTTTCTTCAGTATATTTTATTCTATCGGTCCTTTGATTTTCACTGAATAAACTGTTGCTGGTGATATTGTTGCCTATTTTAAGTTTCTCATCCTCGCCTTGCCACTGACAACGGGGGACATACTTTAAGTATGACATGACATTGAATGAGAACAACAGGTAGGCAGTTAGTATTTGGTGCAAATGTCAAACATTGTATGATGCTTATGGTTAGTTTAAAGAATGCAAGATTGTCTCGTTGCCTCGTTCTACTAGGTCTTTAGACCTACTAAGACACTAACAAAGAAATAAAACTGCTTGAAATAAATCTCAATGGTTCCACGTATAGCATCAAGCCATGCATGAATTGCTATTGAAATTGTCAACAACTCCGTGCACAGTTGATTGTTTGAAACAAATGACAGTATTTCTTGTCTTTTGGCTCGAGCACGTAGTTAACACAAACAGATAAATATAAACATTACCTTAGACATCTTTGTGAAGCTAATCGTGAGATCTGCTGTACTATAAATATGCACACGTCAGTTTTCACACTTCTAACTAGATTTCAGTATACATTTATCTGAATTTATTGTGGGAGGTGGGACCAATACCTAAACTACTTTACGGGCTGGTGCCCCATTAGTATTCACCAAAATCCATGTACTAATGGTAACTAATAGTAGAATGAATTACAAAATGTACCCTTAACACCAATAAAAATCATTTTTGTACATCAAACTAGATAGAAAAGTGTTTTTCGTGTGAATTTGTTGTTGATGTCAGTTCATACAGATGAACATGTATATTTACAGAAGGAATTTCGATTATTATGTACACCAAAATCTGAATTTATCTAAAGAATCGAGTAATGTAATCATTTCAGAGATGCATTCCCACCTCTAACATTGTACATATTGAAGAAGTTACATTTAAAAGTATTCTTTGCACATTAGATATAGATTATAGGGAAGAACACACATGAATATAAATGGTTAGAGGTGTTCCGTGGTTTATGAGTTGAGTTAGTCATGAAGATTTATTTAGGTGACGGTAAGTAGTGTAGTGAGATAGTATTGCTAAGAAAGCAATAGGAAACGGTTGTTTTCCGATGTTAGTTCCCATTTCGGCTCTCATGTTTAGATCTGAGTGTCAAATTTTACAACAGAAACATCACTCAGCGGCTCCCTCCCATCAAGACAAGACAAGTTACATGCATCTACATAGTTTTTGTTTGTGCACACACATCCATAGGCATATGCACACAACTGACATCAGAAGATACCCTAGCTACTCCAAATAAACAAGATACACACATGCCATTGTACAAGATGATGATCGTGATCATAAGTAACTAGTAAACTAAACTAAAGTAAATCTCAGTCAGTCACTCCATTACTGAAGACAGTATAACCATGCAACCTTAGTCATGAATATATTCAATGTCTAAGAAAAGTGTTAGGTGTCCCTATAGACGATGAACCTTCTGAAAATATCTGTTCGGAGAGAAAACACAAATATAGAGACCGTATGGTTCCAAGTTGGAGTAACTATCTGAGAAATGAGTATTGGACTCTCACACAACATAACATAACCGTAACGGTAGGATGTGAGTATAAGAGGAAGCGGAGGAAACCCGCCACCAGCTCACATGAAATAAACTAGGAAAGTTAAGTAAAGCTCAAAGGAAAGTACGACTCTTAGTTGGCCTTCTTTCGTGTTTCCAAGTTGAGTATTGCTGTGTGTCGGGAGTAGTCTCGTTATTTTCCACACGATATAATATACTAAATAGCACTGTGTGTGTATTCTCAGGATTGTGAAGACCGAAGCTAAGGAAGAGGGAAGGATACACATAGTAAAGTTGCCTAAACGGAGAAACTTTTAATGAGTACAACATGCACTTGGAGTTAGTTAGTTGATAGTAACATGCAGCAAGTAAAATAAAGTAAAGTGAAGCAAACTAGCGCACATTACACAACAGAGAGTAGTAGGAGTAGCGCTAATATCTCCTATACCCGCCTGTTTTCTTAGTTCCCTTTAGTTCCTACCAAATGGTTTGACGAGGGATATAAACTCTAAGTTATGGTATGTCCTCAGCTCTCTCACCAAAATAAAACAACACTACACAACACAAGAAACACGGCACTGGTCCTTATAAGGTACATCTATCTGCAAAATCCTCAAGTTCCCTTCACACGCCTCCTTATGGCAAATCGTGACGTAGCTTCTCTTGCAAACCTCTCAGCTCGACAAACTCCACAACTTCCTTTATAACGAACTCAACTCTAAGAATCATCGCACACTTCAAATGTTATTTTCCTACCGATATAATAACCACTGGACCTCTTTCAGACTAATGGACATCGCAGATAGTGGAACAGTTAAATATAAACCGAAACTCATTATTATATCTAACTATAATACTCCACAGACATTACCAACATATTTCCCGTCTGAATTCCTTCACTGCATTCTGCCATATTTCCATCATTACTTCAAGTTGTAAAACTTGCTATGCAAATGTTGCATATGTTACACATGAATGCATACGCCGTTATTACTGTAGTTAACACTACCTATGTAGCATGCAACCCTCTGATACAATATTGGTACACAAGTATAACACGCACACACTACCATCAAATACTAAATACGGCAGTACCACTTTAATATGCAAATTTGACGTTTTCACAATTTGTTGCGAATATACAGTCTATTCAGGCAACAGTGCTACAAAAAAAATTATTGTTTTTCCAACTTGAAAAATATTGACTTTAGCACATTTATTTATTAATTTCATAATTTTTAGCATCCATGTTGTCCATCGTAGGATAATGGTGTTTCCTGAACTACTCATCATACAATTGGACCTCAGATGTGACATTCTATTCACTAGTATTTAGTCAAAAGTCAAAATCACTATTCATCGTACCATGCCAATTTGTAATAGTAGCCTTAGTGTTTTATGCTTAGTGATATACCTAGTATGTTAAATAGAGGATAATCAATTAAATACATTCTAATAGAGTATAGATTATCGCACTTCTTTGGACATCATAACAATACAACACACAAATTATTACATCATTTTACACAACTACATGCAAATTGTTTTGTACCACAATGCATTGACATCGTAAGCATATTATGTTGAGAGCTCAATGTCCTATTTCATTAGAGCAATATTATATTTATCAAAAAAGTAAGAATGCCTACACTATATAGATTAGAAATTTTGCATTTTCATAACAGTTATTTTGTAGACCTTTGCAATAGATTCTGAATGGTGATGTTGAGTCATTTGTGTCTACTACGTCGTAGTAGTAATGAGCAAAATTGAACTAAAGTCGTAATTCTATTTTTACATAGTTAGACATGGTAGGTGCGTATGTGGAGTACGTTAGAAAGTACAGGTGCTGGATAATTTGAGAGTTTGATTGCGTAGTCTGTAGACATTGTAATTTAGATGGGAGCATATGGAAGTATTTATTAGTATAAGGGAATGTGGGTGGAGTGTAGGAAGTGAAGTAATGTGGATGTGGGGATGCAAGTCAAGTAAAGTGAGAAAAATATGACATGCTTCTTCCTAAATTTGATCTTGGCTCTGTGTCTCGCCCTTATTACAGTCAAGCCAAGTGCCAAATAGTACTTCTGAGCCAGGAAAAATGCAATAAATATTGAGTGGGGCTAGACAGGAGATGTTCATTTGATTACTGATGTGATAATGCCTAGGCTCCTCACTCTGTACAACTTTCTATTCTTGTCCTTGGCGAGAAATAGGAATGAGTGCAACTCCGGAAGTGAGCGAGAGTTAAATATTTGCAGGTGTCTCCTCTATTTCTTTATGACAGATCTCCTTCTACCCAGATCTAAGATGCACATTGTATTCACTATATAACTATATCTATCTAACTAATGATACTATTCTACATTAATTGTATTTTAAAATGAAATCTTCATAACTCACTACACAAAGAAGATAGTCCATAAAATTTTGTCATTGCTGGATTCCTTCTGGATATAGACACAAATAATCACCGTAATCATGAAAAGGTATTACCAATAGTTTACCTACACTCCATATTTTTCTCCGAGCTCAGTGCGCCTGATAATAATCTATTAGCAATCAAGATGATAGTTATTTAATCCTGAATTATTTTTTTTCTTCTTCAGATTTCTCATCTTTCAAATACCTACACTGTCTACCCTCTAGAATGACAGGTACTTCATTATGCTAGTATATACTCGTAAATATATAGTTAAAAAATAATAATTAGATAATAATTATTTTAGTAATAATAGTGTGTGATAGTAGGGATTACGGTTGCAGTTATCACGGGTGTGCGTAAATGAATAAAGAAGAGGGTTTTGTGGAAGAGATAAGGTGTAGGTATAGAGTGTGCGTATTTCTTGATAACATTGTTGCAGAGAATGTAAAGAGACACCACAGAGCAAAAGAGAATTCAATTGAATTCAATTCGATTCACTTCCAGTGGAGCAAACTATCTGTATGTAAGGAGGAAGAAGTGGGAACAAAATTGGGGCACTAACTGCATCCTTTCTATGCAAAGGTACATATAGAGTCTGTATAAGGATCTCGTTGGGAAAGTAGTAACCGTAGCAAGATATGCTAACATAAATGTCTCCTGGTTCTACTTCTTTCGTTTATCTTTACGAACTAACTTACTTAGAAAATGGAGTATAGATACATTTGAAATGCTCCGTCTCGTGTTGCGAAGGCGTATAGGGAAGAAGTAATAATACCATTATAGAACATTGAGGGAAGTGTATATAGATCGTAATGTATGCATATAGGGAAGACTTTAGTTAAACATAATGGCAGTTGAATCTTGCTACGTAGTAGTTTTGAAGGTATCTCCTTTTATTTGCCCTCCGTACCTTGCTAAGAAGCTCTTACGTTGGTTGAGCTCAGAGTTTACTTCTATAGAGCACAATGCAATGCTGAGGAAAGCTGAGATCAGTAAGAGGTATACACTCTAGTTGATACATAAGTTTGTAGGTAAAGTATTCTATTTGTAGTCATATATGTATGGGTAATAGCTATTGTACTGTACCATAAATGCCAAGCGAGGCTCTTGCACACACATAGCAGAATATCATTTAGTCCGTTCACGATTTTTCGGTATAGCTTCGCAGTTGAAGTTGGAAAATCGTGAGAAAACATTCGTATTGTTGAGAAGGTACGAGAAAATGCCTTAAAGCATAATAGCCAACCGTAAAAAGTGTTACTTTGCAATTGCTCCTATCGAAAGTCCCTTCCACCACTCGTCTAGTATATCTTTGTCCAAAAGGTGGGTATATAACACACTTTTATGTATTCCATTACTAGCAATCCACTGTTACAATTCTTTATATATAAAAGTGGATATAACTTTATCCATACACCTTTTCCATCTCTTTCTACCTGCTCTCTTCCCTAGGATTTCTCCATTTTGGTTAGATTGGGTTGGTTCCTCGTCTGAGTCTGGTTTGATCTGAACTGGAACATTTGAACTCCGAGTTCCCATCACATTTTTACTACTTCCCTACACTGGAAGCAAAAACCGAGTTGTTTCCACGTTGCATTCATAGAAAACCCAAACCACTCGAAAAGACAAGAGTGCTTTCGTCCTGTCGTTACTCCATCTCCGAACATATCGTATATGATTGTATACATAAATAAACGTATAATGTACAGGATGAGTGATACTTTATTTCCAATTTCACACTATATTTTCTCCCGAGTTATGTAAAAGTGTTTTTTCTTAAGCTAACTAAACTTGCACTTATAGGATAAAGATGCTCGACACAGCATAAAATGCTTGAAACTTACTCGTGCATCTAATTCCGGGATCGACGACGAGAAAATGTTAAGAGAGCAAGAAGAAAAGGTAGAAATACCTCCGAGTCATTTTAAATTCCAGCCTGACTGTGACTACAATTTTAGCACAAAAGTAATAAGTGCATAGGAGATATTAACCTCAGTATATTATTTCCTACAGCATAGACACTTTTACGCATATTATTTATATAACCCTATAGATCTAGTTAGGTAGGAACTTCATTTTAGTTTTGTTGGGCTTATCTCCTACGTGTTCCCAAGAAGAATGTGTAGGAAATAAAAATTTGCTTTCACTTTCTCGACTTTCCCTGACTTTCACTATCTGTGCAATTCAAGTTGAATCAGTCTTTTCTTTTCTCTACTTTCTCTTCCCTATCTCCCTCACTTTCCTCAAGCATTTTGTCTACAAGAGTAAGTAGCGTCCCCACCTTGACTATTAGTAGGACACTAGTACTACATATAGGAGTGTGGCGAGGCTCAAGTGGGAATGAAGAGTGAAAGAGACGAATTTAACTCTCAGGCCTACTCAACGGCTCAACAACTGTGCAGCTCACTTCACCCTGAGAGAAATGAAGACTCTCACTCATTCAGCCTACACACCACACACATGCACCAGACTTTCTCAAACTTTTTTGTCTTCCCACATCTCTCTATAGACTACTATCATTACATGGACATACTCACTCAACAATAGCACAGATTATCAAGACATAGCAATCCTTACACACTTAGCAGTTTTACTATCACTCTCGATCGATATTAGCAAGGGCACTGGACGTTCCCTTTTCCTCTATTCCTTACACAGGCAAAGTCAAATAAGTGTTTAAGTACAACTTAGCTACGTATAATGTTACATACACTTTAGTATACTATATTTAAGTATCCACTATAAATCCACTATATTATGTAGACTGACGCATGTCAAAATACTCTATCATTATTTTGTCTGTTCTCTTATACAGTATTGCGTATACAAAAATGAACTACAACAGATCCTTCTTTTTATTTACCATGCTACAGACACAACTTTGTGAAATAATGTAACAGCTCACACAGTTTAACTCATACATAATGTAACCTGTTGTAAGTTATCATATATTGTCAGTTTTGTACTTTTGTATAGTAGATATGGCAGAACTGACGTGACTCTACACTATCCGTGACTTAAGCCTTCCACTAGTCTATGTTTATCTGTACTTTTTTGTTTTAGCTCATTCTGTTCCATTGCGTATTGTATTCCATTCCAGTTAATGTGCGTCTCTCCTGTATTAAGTTACACACCAAAGTGTTTTGCTAATACCTCCAGAGCTTTCACTTTATGACACAGGATACACACACGTGCTTTTTGCTTTCTCTACCAGTTAAAACAAAGAGTATCTAAATAGTATATCTACAAACATCTCACTTATACAGGAATATTGAGATAGTATGTGTATTATTGTACAAGTAGAACGAGCATAGTGACTATTACTTTTACATTGAGTAGGATATGCAGGATCAACTGCTATGTACGTGCAATGCACTTACATTAAAAGGTACAACCTACGGGTACGTACTGATGTATGTGGTGACACGGTTCTCCGGCGTTCTCCTTGGTACGGCTACTAGCTACTGATGAATATGCAGTATTTATGCAGTGATGGATGCAATATGCAGTGATGGATGCAATATGCAGTGATGGTGTAATGAAATACACGTAGACGAGTCTCATTGAGA
>JABASH010005875.1:0-11403 GCA_019776445.1 Tomocerus maximus
GTAAAATATACCACATTTAAGCAATAATTTTGCACTTGCAGCATTCACGTAAAGTCGATAACTATCCCTGACATGATGTAAAAGTTGATTGTAAGTTGTTTGCAGTTGTGACGGAAATTAGTTTAAGTGTAATTATACTGGAAGTGCATTGTCAACCAACTAACAAACTAACAATGTCTTCCTTTATTGTAAAACTTGGTGACTGGGTCCTAATTGTTTGTTTGTTACGTAACTTGTACTATTCTTGAAGTTGCTTATGGTTAGAGTTGATTTTCTTTGAACAAAGTAAAATAATTTCACCGTCTTTCCATGTTGAAACACCATGCATTATGTAGTATACCCACTAGTTCCTGAGTTTGTACTTTGTTAGCACTAGCCAAAATGTATTGCAGTAATGATAATAACTATTCGACAAAAGAAACCGATTGAATTGATCTTGAGAGAAAACTCAAGAACTAACAAAAGAAAAGTTTGTTTCGTCCGCTTGGTAGTGGATTTGGACAGGAAAGTAGATATAAGGTGAAGGGCAAAGTAACAAAGAGTGGATTGATAGTCTTGTGGCATGGGAAGGGGAGATTAATTGTGAAAAAGTGAAAACATTAGTTTAAACTAATGACAATATATCTACAATTAAGAAAGTAATTTTTTATAGTAATTGGGAGAATGGTTCTTATTGCAGTGGTTCTTGCTAGCTATTCCTATTCTCGAATTCTAGATTCTCAAATTGAGACGTAGAATGAAAAAGCTTGAGAATAATATGACGTCAGCAATCCCTTTAGAATGCCTTGAATTTCCTTCTTTCCAACAGGAAATAAATTGTCATACGCTTGCTGCAATTTTCTTTCCATTATTAATTCCATTCGAATTGGGTTTGTGAACGGACGATGTTTCTGTGTTGGAAACGTCTATGCTTTTCGGTAGTTCTTCAATTAACCAACAAGTTTTGACACAGTGCAAATAACACAGAAATAAAATTTACTAACATAGCGCATAGACCACTGTACTTATTTTGACTAATTTATGTACAATTATACAACCTGCTATATGTCCTTCTATTTATAAGTATTGTTTCATAGTCAAAGGTGGTACTACTGCATGGGGTGTTTTAAAATCTTGATGAGTTGGAAAAGTTAAGAATCTTAACGCCCACACAGAATAGACAGCGAGTCTGTAAGTCTGTAGGTACTCTTGGAGATATCTCATTAATTTAGCATAATCTACGAGAATGATGATACATTCGCCGTATAATGTTACGTCGTGGGCGTTGGCAGAAGAAGTTTACACGGCAATCAACAAACATTACTAGTTTGCAAGTGTATCTATAAATACACCAAATGCAGTAAACGAGTAGGCGATTGCCTATAGATAAGTTTAGTAATTTGAAAATAAAATAACCATACTAAGTTAAAATAGCCATAGTAAAGCAAACGAGAATAAACTCAATAGATTTAATGGAAAAGGTCATATCATACATTAGTAACGGACGTGAATTATGAATGACTAGTTGGGAATCGAATCACAAAGGGCATTAGTTATAAGTTTAAAGCAGACGAGCAAGTCGAAAGGGAAAGGAAGAGAAAGAAGTTCCGTGTACAATTAATGCGTGATTCAAACTGACATGCTGTCTTTTTCTCATCAATCACGTCCATACATAAAGAGTGAGTAAAATGTGTGAGTTCTGTTACACAATACCTACTGTACTTAACCGAAACAAGACAATTTTGTGATGATGGCTAATGGATTCTATTTTGCAAACCATTTTATAATTTTAATATGCGATACACATTTTTGCGCTTAGTAAAAGGTTTAGAAATAGCGAATGAGAAATCTATTAGTTGTCATTTAAGCATTAGACGAAGCCTATCATTAATGTATTTATATAACAGGCTAAAGGGACTCTGTGCGCACTTGTTTAAATTTTGGACATTTAGTAGGTCATTACACTGTATGGCACAATGGCACGTGTTTCGTATATAGAATTAAGTTTACCTGACCGTTGAATGTGATATTAGCGTTCGTTTTGAGGTTTGTAATTAATTTTGGATGTAACATGATAACTGGATTAGTATGGATATGGTCGTTTTTGATATTAGAGAGTGGAAGTAATTTAATAGCAATTATCTATAATTCTTATTTGTAATTTTCAGGAACAACTCCCGGCACTTGTAGTCCACCGACGACGGAGGAAGAAGATGCCTCAGTACTGCGTGCTCGGTTAGATGCTGAGTGTCAGCAATTAGCGAGAGACCTGCAGGCTGCTGTGAGAGAACTCGTTCGACCAGAACTAACGTTGAATAGCCGAGCAAGAGCCTTAGACGAAAATCATGACTACTCCGAGATATATACTCCTAGCTGTGAGAATAAAGACGGGCTTCCTCTAGGACTTTCTCAACCACCACCTCCTCCCATTCACAGGTACATCTTAAATATTTCTGTTTGCTTATTTGCTCTCTGTCTATTTCTGCACCACCCATCTCTACCTTGGATACAATCCACAGATTCTACTGCCTCAAGCAGATACGAATTATATTTCATCCATTAGAAATTCCAAACGTTGGCTCTACACATGAAAAATCGATTACTTACCTCCGTGGCTTAAAATGTTATTTGAAATAACCAAGAAATGTTTCAAACTGTAGTAAATCATGAGATGTGAGATACTGTATCAATATCAATGTACAAATACCTACCTTCATCCTGTAGAACCAGATGAAGAATAAACTGCAGTATACAAACAAAACACAAATATTTTATGGTCCATATAAACCTTTTAGAGATTTCTGTACGCGTTCCCACCATAACGCACAATTTTGACAGATTTTTGAGCAAAGCTCTAAATAATTCAAATATCTGTTAAATCCCTATACATACCTATGTATACTGTCTCAATTTTTGTACACGTTAAAGCACGTAGTGTAATACTTGAATCGGATTCTATAACATTTTCAGAGCAAAAACTGTGAATTATAAATGACAACGTAGCTAACTGGTAGAAAGCTACTTTTTTCATCCACTTTACGAATTAGGTGCTTAAAGTGATCTTGTATCTCGCTCGAACACAATGTCTATGCTTGCATTATAGAAAATTCACATTAGAAGGTCCTACTAATAAATATTATGACAAATATGTAGTCGAAATCCTTTGCAGTTGTGTTTCAGTTACATCTTCATGTATGTTTGGAGACGGAAGAATTTTTTGTTACAAGTAAAAAATGTGGCCTTGCCTTACTTTCTGGAGTCCGCCCATTAAAATACATAATATTACTATCTGTAGAATTGTTGAGGAAATAGGACAACATGAGTAGTTTCTCTTTCTGTGTGTTGCTCTGAGTTTATTCTGCATGCGGCTCTGTTGACTGTATGTTTTAGGTTTCTGTATATATTATTTTAGTCATGTAGCACTTTGTTTTCTTTTCTTTATTTCTTTCTTTCTTGGTTTGGTTGTTTTCGTTCTGTTCTTTGTATTGTATTTGCTAGGAAACTGTTATTACTGCTGTTTCTTTGTAGTATGTTCTACTATCTCCAGTTCAGTAGGTACATATTGCGAAAAGGAGTCTCACGCAGGAAAATTCTTCAGATCCCCAAATATTGTGTGTCTTCATTAAATTTTCACCAGGAAGTATCTGAATGTCTTGGCATAGTTATGAAGAAAAAAGGGTTGTGTAGACGTAAAAGGGAATAGCATCTTTTGGCGTATCTACTTATACAAAATCCTTGCAAAGAGTTTATGTGTACATATTTGCTTTTGTAGATATAAGTTGTTTGAGATGTTTTGTTTTCTGCGTACGTAGATAGTGCACTGCAGTAGAGCAGGCAGATTACCACTACATAGACGAGCCTCTCGAAACACATTATGGAGTTTGTTGTTGGCTTTCTGTTTTTATGACGTTTCCTACAGCTACTCTACTCCACTTGCCCAGTGACTTTAATGCATTGTGAGGGAAAGCGTATTTGAAGGTGCACTTTAGACATTTAAGTACATTCAGAGGAACGATGATCTTTAATCCTATAAGAGAAAATTTGTTTACCTTAGGGAAAGGTTTTATCAGGCACTAGAACTACTTTCGATAGTTACCCACATAATAGTACACATAGCTATTGTATTTATTATATGCACCAATCTCTACCCTCTGTCCCTACTGTAACCTACATTGTAGTAGGGAATCCTTATATTTATAGACACCATAGTCCTTCCACTCTGCGCATAAATTGAAAATTGTTAAAACCAAAACCGAAGTTACGTAGAAGGGTTTCGTAGGTATTTAGTAGATGTCAGGGAATTGAATTACACTATATTAGCAGAGGTTTGACTCTTGCTAATGTTTCCGTGTCGTTGTCGTTGCCCCACTTTCACTTCACAAGTATTATCTTGATGCTGGATTCCAATTTAAATTAAATGGGAAGCAGAGATACAGGAAAGACTACAGATGTATATACAATCTACACTACTATATGAAATATAGATGAAAGCTGTTATTAAAACAAAGCAAAGCTTAAGTCGTTAGTTGGTAAAGTGAAGGCAGGTAGCTCAGTTTGGCATTATGCACGATATACTTAGTATAGTATGGTAAGACTTAAAGTGGTTGATATAATGAAGGTTGATTTACATGAAGAAAGTTATACTACGTAGTAACTGGAGTCGAGGAAAGTGAAAACGTCTCATTTGGCCATGTCACATTTGCTTTGCTTAGCACAAGTGAGGAGAGGAGCAGAGATTGAGATGGAGTTGAAGCATTAGCTTCCGTAATTTCATTTCGGGTGAGATGAGCAGTCAACGGAACTCAACGGGGAAACAAAGCAAACCAAAGATTTTACATAGCATAGCGAAATTTATATAGCTAAGAGAGCTTTAGATGAGAGATCAGACAGACCAGGTAATCAGGTAGCTCAACTCAAATAACGTTCGTTATAGGTAAATTCGTTTCCATTTTCCATATAGTTTAGTGTATAATTTCCTTGTGTTTCACCCTGTGGAGAATATTCAGAAGAGCAGAAGCTTTATGTGAACATTGGAAAAGACAATATGCTGATGGTGACACAAATGCACAACACAGATTTAAAGTGAGTGACATGCCAGCACCAGGGCCTAACTCTTATTCCGAACCAGAACAGTACAAATAAGCTTGAGAAGCCAAAACAAACCGCCCGTGAAATGAACTGGTGAATTCTCTTAGCATTATACAATAAACAAACAGAAGATAGTATTATTATGTACATTAAGTTGTGTACACCACAGTATATATACACCTGGCTCTGGTTTCCATTTCATTTCTAAAGGTTATATTAAACTGTTGTACTTCCCCAAGATGAGCTCTTGGATTTTCACTTAACTCTTCCGAAACAGCCATGCAGATGTTTTTTAAAAGTTGGCGAGATTCAGAGGTTTACTTGGCTTTGGTATGCATTCAGGCTCAGAGTGCAGTGGCAGTGGAAGCGATTTCCTCTGCTATTTGCCTTGAATCCTTTTAAATGGAAGTATCCTGACAATGTCTGTTCTGTTGTGTGTGAAGGCATGTTCTCCGTATTGTGGCTCTGAACTGACGATGAAAGCGAATATTGACATCATGCCATCGTATTTTTATTTTCAAGCTACAGCCTCCCGTTCCATGCAATTTCCTAGTTTTTCACTTACTCATCCAGTCACTCTTATCTACTATTTCATTTCATCAACTTGTCTTCCTTCTAATATCCATATACTCTGTATACTCTCCTTGAGGTATATCTACATGAAAATATAAATAAATGTGTACATAAATACGTGTCTACATGTTCTACGGACGGTGGAGAGTCGACAAGGCACGTCATCTCACGTGCGTGTGGGTGGCTCTAATGGTGACAACAAAGACATTGTAAACATCTACTGCTCTATCCATATTGCACTTTCCTCCCTCGGGTGCGTGGGATGCTATATGGGTATAACACATTTTCTCTCGACTTGATTTCAAGAGTAAATATTTAAACTCAAGTAGGAGATAGAATTTTGTTGAACGAAAACTTTGTTAGTTTTGGAAACAATTTCATAACGTAAACGTGTTTTCAGTATATTCAAGCAAGCACAAGGTACTTTTTTTGCCTTTTTAATTTTGTCAAAGGTTCCTGAATGCTTACTGCCGAATTAAAATTAGTAAGTATATCAACACAATCTTATATTAGTGTATCTATAATTTAAGGAATCTATGCGTTTCTATCATCATTTGTAAAACTGACAATTGCATTCTTTTTAAAAGCGTCTCCTAAATAATTACATTCAAATAATACGTATTACTCGTATTACTCAAATAATATTATGGCTTTTTTGGACGTACATTGGTAGAAGTGTAAAGCTTAAAGAGTAAGGTCAAAGTGTTTTTGAATGGTCTCTGTTGATCTTTATCTGTTGATTTGTTATTCTTGAATTGCTTCTCTTCTGGAAATAGCAAAAATACTACCAATATAAACGGGGTACTGGGTTTGCTGCATTGATAAGCTACATGCGTCGGTCATTTATTGATTTGCATCAGCGATTTCGATGTTGAGTTGCTGTAAAAAAAGGGGTAAATTGAAAATATAATCTTAATTAGGTATACTGTAAGTGTAATTATTAGTTTCAAGTCTATAGTTATGCTTTTTTATAAATCCATTTATGATGGCTGTGATCTGTGTACAGGACTGCGTCTAGATCAATGTAGTTGACGTTGCACGTTCACATAACATACCTGTTCTGCTCAGTTTTGTGTGATGATAAGACAATCTGGTGATGACGTAGCATGAAATGATAGGCAGCCATGCCAAGCCAACTTAGCAAAGAGACATCCTTCATTCCATTCACATCATTCGTAAATTGGATTGAGAGATAAAGATGTGATTTCATTTCGTTTCCCATTGCCTCTGCTACCTAGCTCATTCTGCCTCCGAGGTTCAGACATGTTGTTGCATATAACTATAACAATATAATTCTGTGTACATCTAGGTCTGTATATAGTGATGTCTTTGCTGAATCTGTGATTCGGTAGTCTACTATGTATGTACATACATTCAGTTTGAATCTGTGTTCAAATCAGTGCATTCATGCATAAATCTTCTCTTAGAAATCTCATTTCTTCTGGAGAAAGCAATATGTAAATAAATGTAGTTTATAACAATGTCTTCGTGTATTATTGTCAGTCTGTCTGTTGTCCTTTAATACACAAAGGACAAGTATCTCTCTGTATGTATTTAAGTAAGTCCGCATTTCATATTTACATTACCTCCGCACTACAAAGGACTTGATGCAATATCATTAGGCTCGTTTCTAATCTACAGAAAAGATTGAGTTGCCGTCCCTCAGAGAAATAGTTCAATTTTTTCCCGATTGTATTTCCCATTTGGCAATTCGTTTTCGTGCACTGTATCGTAATTCTTAAGTTATGTATTGCTTATATTGAAATGTATTGGGTAATAAAACTGTATCTTATTTATTTATTGCCAAACAACTACAATTTCTGTATAGGACTGACTAACGGATTTATAGGTCTCGATACTACTAATAAAAGTAGAAACTCATGTTGATCATGCAAAAGACGAATTCTTTCTTTAGGCTGAACTACGATTTATTATCACAGGAAAAAGAATACCCAGGTACTTAATAATGCACCGTGTAGCACATAAATGACAGTGACTTTTGCAATCATTACCTTGGACGTATAGATAATAATATTGCCTCATTCGTTTTAATTTGAGTAATACTGGATTTCCCTGAATGCTATAATATATTCGTTCAATAATGTAGCTTTGACATTTGCAAGGATTTTGTTCGTGTCTTGTCTATTGAAAATGAGATAAAACGATGAATACATATGAGATACTTCTAATCCTCCAGGGCTTGCAGAGTTAGTCGGGCAATGTAATTATATATTGTGCTTGCAAGTTAGACAAAGAACTGTCTGACGGTTATTTTTAGTTATAATGACCAGAAAAAATTGTCTTATTCTTCAGATTGCAATTTTTTGGGTTGGCAAAGTTTAGAAAATTATTTATTCTCAGGCAACATTCTCAGATGAAATAACTTTATTCCTCTTTTTGCCTCTAAAGTTTGGCTGCTTCTGGTTCTTTCGATTTTGTAATCAATTCCGACTTCCAAATGGATAAGAGAATAAAGCGACTGGTAATGTCTCAAAATAGTAATGATGGTGACATGTCGTAGCAACTTTCAATTGACATTTCAAAATCCTACGTGTATACAATGCATACAGTAGTATACAGAAAAGTATTGTAACCTTTTCGTTAGTTTCATTCTATTCTATTCTGAATCTAAATAAAATAGTTCAAACAATCTGAAGCATTTCAGATAGCAAATAATTATAATGAGAATAACTTGCATATGAAGTAAGTAAATAGTAACTAATAATGTGCTATTTAGGGTTTGTCTTATTACTGCTAAGTACACAGGAAGGGGGCAATTATTCCCTACAGCACAGAGTAGTTTATTCCCTAATGGAAGTAACATACATGAATTATTGCCCTTTACTACAATAATTTATGGTTGTGTCTTTCATTGGGACAATCATTACAATGAGTGCTCATTAATATTATTATCCTTCTAATATTATTCTGAGTAAGAGCTATTCCTGTAAGAGTTACGCCATTATGCTACTGGGGATAGCGACCACAAAATTTGTATTGTTTACCACCAAATCAAAGTTTTGCTAACTGATAAATGCGTATACCATTAAAGTAGTAGTAAATCGCTATATTACTTCCGAAACAAATATTACAATTCATTTTCCATTCCAAGTTTATGCATGCGACTGAGAAAATGTGTAGAAACTAGAAGAGCAATAAACCTTAGATGTAATTTCAGAAAGGGGACACCCACATTGAGGAAAAGGAAATAATGGTAATACTAATAATATGCTCTTCTGGTATGTACTTATGTACATGTAGATAGCATGCACAAAGATAAATACCTGCACACATCGCATCATTGCCAAGAGGAAACATTAATCTTTTCTAAATTTGGTGCGCTATTGTGCCGCTCTGATGCTCATTTATAGAAAAGGCCATAAATCACTCACTCACAATCAGCTCGAACAGAATAGAACAGAGCGAAACGTGTATTTGTTGTGTAGAAGTGCGGAGTACATCGCATTGGTTTAGTCATAGAAGGACAGAGTGAAAGTGCTTACATACAGTTACACAGTTAGTTGAGGCTTTTGAATGGTACAGAGAGAGTCATGCATGATAAACTAGTCAAAGGACGATATCACAGAATACACTTTCCCACTAACACTCCTGCCGACTGCCACACCATGTGTCACAATCTACCTACTTCATTTGGGCGTAGCTAGTCCGGGTTCCTACATATTTGCGGACCCTCGCAATTTCTAAACCCTTTTCCCATCTTCATTTTCTAGATTAAGATTTTCATTGTCAAGATCTGCTGAATACCCCCATACAATTTTGTGCCCCATACAGTATATCAATACATAAACATCACATAAGTATAGAATTTTTGATTTTATAAAGTTTCCCTACACCTTAATCACATAAAGATTGTACTATCCTCGGATATAGGATACTTTTTAAAAATTGTGGCGTAAATAATGATAGGTATAGTCAATTTTTTGCAGTGTTAAATAGTATAGGGTAAGTATAAATATTAATATTATTACTAATTTGACATTTGAAGCTTACCTTAACATTTATAAATACTTGTACTCTATAATATGCAGATAATAAGTGCTTATTGTGGCTTTAATAAATCCATGTGTCCATATACTTTTATTCCTGCATGAACTTGGGATGACACACAAGTTTTGAGATGTGTTTCTTAGGGGAGTTAGAACGGGTTTGGATGTCTCCTCTGTGGGCATTAAAAGTAAAGTCATGTGAAACCCTGTGGAAAATGAGATACGCCCTTGAAATGTATTTAGGTATGGAATGTGGAGAAAAAGCGGAGTTTGTGAAATTTGGTGAAAGGAGGATGGTGAGGGAAAGTAAGTGGGAGAAAGTGAATGAGCTGACTGATTGCGATTGTGAGCTTAGGTGCTAAGGGAATTTTGCGCCTTTTGCACTGCTGGCATTCACTCCAATATCCCTATCTCCTCCATGCCCATGTAAGATAGTTATACGTTTGTAAACTGTGCAATACACAAATAGTCACCAGCAAGTTGCAATTCAAACTCAAGCTGAGTTCTAAATAGAAGTTGAGAATAATTCTACTATTTGGACTACGGAGTGTACCTACATGTGTCTGCAAGTTCTAAATGTGGTAGAGATATGTGTTTAGTGCTGCATAGCTAAATGGGTAGCTTTATAGACTGTGGGAAGGAAAGTGAGAAGTGAGTCACTGTAACTTGAGCTTATGCAATAATTTATATTCATGTATGTCTCCAAGGATAAAATTATGGAGTGTGAATATGTAGTATTTGAGAAATGAGATATGAATGTTCACCATGTAATTCAGTAAATAAGTGTGTCTACATATATACGAGTACAACTTGCCAGAATGTATTTAATATGCTTCCACGATACTGATATACAAACACAGATATTATTTTATTAGATATACTAAAGTATGCTGTAAGTCTGTATTATTGCAAACAGACGAATGATTTTCCCGTGTAGGTATTTGGCTGGCAGAAATAGGAGAGATAGTAGATGTGCTTTGCTAACCTTTGTACTACTTACTATGCATAAATGTATGTGCAAATAAATATATATGTTCTTCTCTCATCATAGATTTCCATCGTGGGAATCACGAATCTATGAAGTAGCTGCGGGAGGGCTCAAAGTTGCAACCAAAGAAGATACATCACGCTTTGGAGAGATATCGTCCACGGGCTTTCGTCATAGATCATACCACTCCCTTGGTATCAACTTCTCCATTCCTGTCTACACAACTGTCAAAGGGGTAAATCGCTTTCCTCAAGAAAATATACTTAAATATTTAAAATCACCCTAATTTCATAATACTCATGAAGTTAGGTTTCCTATTTACTATCTACGTGACCCAATCGGCGAGAATTTCAATTTATTTTACTAGCACAATGACAATCTTTTCCATGTACCCGTAGCACATCGCATCAATAAATGGCGTCCTGCCAATAAGGCCGTAGTTAATGTTGCCAATTAAGTTTATAAATGTGGTGAGACTCACTGTGTCAACACTAAATTTTGTATTCACATCTGAAACCGGTGCCAAATTAATTTTAGTTTTCATTCCATTGTGATTCTATCTGTCTCTACCAACAAAATGATGCCACGTCGATAGTAGTAGACTGTCATAGTAGGAATATTTGACAATACGCAGTCAGATTTCAGGTCTTACTGTATAAACCTACAGAACCAGATTACAAACTCTTGGTTGAAGCAAGTATTGAAAAAGTCGAAATTATACACCTAACAATTCTACTATATCTACATACATAGTTTAATAAGAATTTA
>JABASH010005876.1:0-11402 GCA_019776445.1 Tomocerus maximus
TTTGACCATTTTAACCAATTTAACCTTTTTAGCCGCCGGCTAACAACGGTATTTATCCAGCCGGCTAGCCATTTTATCCTGGCCATTTTAGCCGGCTAGCCGGCTGGTCATCGAACACTGCCCAAGAGCTCTCGAAGTTATGCACAGAGCAGACATTATTCTGCACTTCCTTGTTGCCCAAGGGCTCCGGCTCTCGAAGTTATGAACAGAACAGACTTCTTGTTGCCCAAGAGCTCTAGAAGTTATTCACAGTCGACATTATGCTCATTCTGTCGCCCAAAAGCTTCGATAGTTATTCACGAACTTCATTCTGCTCTTCCTTGTTTCCCAAGGGCTCTAGAGGTTATTCCCAAGAATTTCGTAGCTGTCTATATGCGAGGGACTGCTCGAAACGCCTAGGTCTTTGCGGTGATATAAATACGTCCAAAAATCCCACAAAAATGACTCGTAATGACAGCCTTAGGTCAATCAATTAATTAACAACAATGCCAAAGTTGAGGGAGTTGGCAATATGCCCGTATATGTGGCCTGCGCCCAGTACATCACTCTTGTAGTGTCTGTAGTGAGGCAGTACACCCCATACAACATACATACTACTGATTGTCAGTAATGCTGTTCAGAACATTTAGAGCAAGCAAAGTTCAGTGGATTTACGAATGTGTCTGTTCGGTATAAACTATTGAAAATAGAGCAGACACCAATTATAAGAAAGGGAAAGAAATAATTAACTTTATGTTGTAATGTAATTCATGTTGATTTTGATGTCTTTTATTAATTCCTTAGGCTTTTGAGCAGACACGTAATTAGAGGGGGCGCAGCGTCCCATAAGTCTGAGGATAAGATTATTTTTTTTCAAAAAAGCTAAAAATCGGAAAATGACTAGTTTTTTGAAAAATTATTTGGTGCGCTCCCCTCTCTCCCGAGGGAGCAATTTTCTGCCTACGTGCCTGCTTATGAAGTCAACTCTGCTTTCTCAATTCGTATCAATTCCATAATTTGCTGTCAAAAGGGTTGAACTGCAGGCTGTAGCGTTAAAAAGCATAGAACACAAAATCAATTGCTTTTTCACAAAAAAGGAAAATATGTAGATAGCAACCTTTTGTTATGCATTTTTGCTTTTTTTCTATGCAGAGAGTAAATACATAGTCAACCATAACTTAGTAGACAGACCAATCAAATTTTACATGTCTGGAGTATAAAATAGTGCTTAAAATTAACGAAACATTAATCTAGAAACATCAGTCTACAAAATGACACGTTTTATTTATATTTAATTGCAATTCTTAAGACAAAAAGAAAAATCACTACTTTTTTACAATTTATTTGCTTGCTTTTTTATAAAATAGCGAAAGGTATATTTTTGTTCCTTGTTAAAGAGTAAGGGCAATAGGAACCCTGGGGTCAGGTAATCCCTTTCATATTCTGTAGTCTGTATTCTGTATAAGAGAGATGCTATATAGAATTCGATGAATAGAACTGAATGCTTACAGCATTCATGTAACGTTGATTATGGCAGCAGACATCAAATGAAATCAAATTACTGCTTGGCGTCGCTTTGCTCATACGTATATCTTTATCTCCGATTTCTTAAGTATTTGAATATTATAGCCATTTCGTTTCTGTTGATAAAATATCTGTAAATCAAAGCTCAAAAAATAAAATAATAAAAGCTATCAATCATGCATGGCACTCGGGGTGGAATTTGAATCCTCTAAAACGAGTAGAGATAATATGAAGATAGACGAACTCATGTAATATTTGATGATGTGCTTCGAAGAACCTATCGAATATTATGATATAGTATATCTATCCTACAAGATATCGTTTCAATGCTAAAGATATGGAAATCATTACTCATTAGTGCACAATAATCCTTCAGTATCTATATTAAACGAAGACTTACTTATGTAATACGTGGTTGATGGTGCAAGGAGTCAATGCAAATGATAGTGAATGACATCGACCCTATATAGCGATATAATTTCTGACGGTAAGCCTAAAAGCATACTTGTATGTTTAGCTTAGTTGCTTTTAATATTTAGGTAGCATCTCATCGTATTATAAGAAGAATGTATTAATAGAATACTAGACGTCTTAAATTAGGCCTAAAGGCAGCATAAAGCATTCTAGTCTGCTCTGCATTCTGTTCTATTATAATCTTGCGCTACAGTGAGAACGACACTGTCAGTATCAACCAAATCCAGGATATAATATTATTATTAAATATATTGGAGACTGCAGTTATTGAGAAATTTTATTATTTTACAGTATTTATTGATTGTCACGCTCTACTAAGCAAATATTATATCGTACAACTCAAACCCGGTGATCATTTCAGTCATCAATAGTTATTGTTTTACAGAATTTTTCTAGTTTAAAAAGCTTTCAAAGCAGTTGGGTTTGGGTATAATGGCCTGTGTCATAAAGTAACGTGATTTGATTATTTTTTGAAATCTTATCGCACATATTTAGTCATGCGAAATTAATTTCGTATTTAAGTATTTGTTCAAGGTTATAAGTATATAGGTATTATATTGAATGGTACTCTCTGCCGTAGACTGAGAACTTGGTGTAGTTTTGTCAAAACAGTTTTTATGTTATTTTAGTTTATTGCTGTGGACTTTAGCCGGCTCGTTATAGTGGAATCACTTGTTACTACTCTCAAGAATACATGTTACAGTGCGGGCAAGAATACATGTAGCGCTTACATCATAAAAAATATTATACATGCATGTTTCTAGTTTGATTCGGTATTCTAAGGAGCCTATCATTGCATTGACAGCAAATGACTTGGGTGTGTGACGTATATGCCACACAAAAGCGACAAATAGACTCTTATTAACTTAATTAATTGAAGATTGAAGATATTTAAAAGTGAAACATATCTCAAGATAGGATACAGACAGACATAAGACAAGGTTGTTCACCGACAGTGGGAGTAAATTTATACCGTTCGAATTATTGCACCGTAATTTCTCAAAGTTAAATATTAAAGACATCATTTCGTTACCTATTGTTGTCGTTACAGTTACATATAGATGGATTTTCTTCTGTGATAAATATCTAAAATATCGCATTATTTTTCGTACTGAGAAGTTTTGATTTTAATGACGACTTATGTATTTCTACTGTTGCAGGTTCAAGTAGATCTTCGTAAGGGAAGATGAAATTTGACAGCGTATTGCCTTTGATTGGCGAGTTTGGTCGTTACCAAAGACGGATCTACTTGCTACTATGTCTTCCTGCAGTTTGTTGTGCTATGCACAAGTTGGCGTGGGTATTTATGGGTGCTAAAGTTGGTTACAGGTATTTGCTGTCTACTATTATAGTCTAACATTTACCAGATTGGATTTTTAAAAGTTATTGAGTTCATTTACGTGTATCACTTGATTGTAGATGCAAACTGCCATATGAATCCGATGACGCTAATTTTACTTTGCCTGATGATATGCCGTACAACATGATCTACCCCTTGGAATTGGAAGGAAAAGGTGGTCATTGTAGAAGAATTTCTGCCAATTACACAGAGGAATATTTTCAGTCTGGTATCCCGGGGAATGTTTCAGAACCTTGCGACAATGGATACATTTACGATCTTTCCAAGTATCAAAGCAGTGCTCGCATTGATGTCAGTATTTTTCTACAGAAAGTTCTGTTTATTATACATTCAGTGTCACTACAAAGATATTTTTTTATTACAGTACCAAATGTTTTGCGATCGTGAAAATTTGTACGCACATGCCCAATCGTTATTTATGGTTGGGATACTTTTTGGTTCAATACTATTTGGAGACTTATCGGATCGATTTGGAAGGCGTCCAATTTTCTTCCTATCGCTGGTTCTCCAAGTAATCTTTGGCATTCTAGCAGGGATTGCACCAGATTATTGGACATTTGTTGTTGCAAGAATGATCGTTGGATCTAGTACTTCTGGAATATTTTTGGTTGGATTTGTCATAGGTAAATCAGCTTTAAACCTATTTTTATATTTCTGTGAAAATAAATAAAATAATTGACATTTCCAGCCATGGAGATGGTGGGGCCTTCAAAACGAATGGTAGCGGGTGTCGTTTGCCAATTCTTTTTTACAGCCGGGTACATCGTCACTGCCCTTTTTGCCTACTTTATCAGAGACTGGAAAGTTCTTCAAATAGCTTTAAGTCTACCAGGATTGATATTCTTATCATACTATTGGTAAGCACTCATTTTCGCTGAAAGTTTCCTTCGCTGGTGTGAATAAATAACCCATAGATGATATAATAGGATATTGCCCGAGTCCATTCGGTGGTTGTTGGCACGAGGGAGAAAAGAGGAAGCGAATGCAACTTTGCGTAAGGCGGCTAAAGAGAACCACGTCTTCCTATCTGAAGAAGTCTACGAAGGACTTTGTGATGAACCGGTCTTAAAAACTTCCGTTAATATACTCCACCTATTTCGGTATCCTCGACTCGGTGTCAGATCGCTGAACATTTTCTTAAGCTGGTTTGTCAACAGCGGTGTATATTATGGCCTATCTTTAAATACTTCGAACCTCGGAGGCAATGACTACATAAACTTTGTCATTGCTGGAGCTGTTGAAGTCCCTGCGTATTCATTTCTTCTTCTCAGCCTTAATCGATATGGAAGAAAAAACATTCTCTGCGGATGTATGCTTGCCGGAGGGCTGTGTATGGCCGCTTGTGCTTGTGTCCCAAGTGGTGATATAAGATACTAGTACTACTAGAATACTAAATAGGTACCATTAAACCAACTCACAATTTACTGACAGGATATTTTTCGCTCTTTAATGTGCAGATTGGAACTGGTTGCTGATAACATTGGCCATGCTAGGCAAAATGTGCATCACTGCATCCTATGGCGTTATATACATTTTCTCTGCTGAAAACTTCCCCACTGTTGTTCGAAATGCTGGAATTGGCGCAAGTTCAATGTTTGCTAGAGTTGGAGGAATTCTCTCAATTTATTTACTAGAATTGGTAAATTATGTAGATAAATATGGAAAACTCAATTCAATATGAAACTTACAATTTTGTTTTTAACTTTAGGGAAAATATTGGAAACCACTTCCATTGCTGATATTCGGAGCTGCATCGTTAATTTCAGGAGTTTTGGCTCTTTTGATTCCAGAAACTGTTGGGAAACGTCTACCTGAGACCATGGAAGACGGTGAAAAATTTGGAACGTAAGTTTATTGGTTAGACTATTTTAACGATAATATTGTACTATGTAACTATTTCAATGATAAACAATGTTCTCGTGTCCTGAAATGGAGTTGGCGTAATTTTCTTGTAATTGCGTAGTTGCTAAATACTTATTACAATAACAATTTATGAAATGTCTTTTTTTTAATAGGAAAGAATATGAGAATCAGCCCATCGAGCTTAATTCACCAACAACACAAGATAAATAGAAACTGTCTAGTTTGTACTACTTCTATTGTGTCAATTTTTATATATTTTGTTAACTTTTCTGCTTATTGCACACTTCGTATTTCAAGACTATGTTTACTATTTTTGTTTATAAATTTATATGGCTAGATATTATATCACTGGACTTAGTCATCACACATCCTTTACTATGAATCCCGCTGTTAGTGTATAGTGTATAGCATATAATATAGGTAATATAATTTAAGCACCTACATACAAATAGTCTCGTCTCAAGTATTGCTTTAGCGTATTTGCACATAATTTTTGTATGCTTCAAATATAATTTTAAAGTTTGTTAATGCACCGGTGTTGAAGATGTTGGAAGTTGGAATTGTTTAAAATGTCAAAGCTTGTACCTCCTACAGACGCCGTAATTCATTGAATTTTTATCTAAAATCGGGAAGCAGCATCCATCTACAACAGATGTTTAATGATGTGTCACATAATAAATACTTACTTACATTAATATATGCATGGAGTATACATAGTAGAAGCTACAAGTACTTTGAATACTGTCCATGCTATTATGTTGTTTAAATAAATTTCCATTTGATAAACTTTTTGTCCACAATATATTCATTTAAACTTACGGAATTTCTCTACCATCCTCAAATTTCTTGGCTATTGATAGTATTTCTATATACACCTTAAAAAATATTTCCTAATCATAGTAAGAAGTTCGGACGAAGCATATGTTCCGGCCAGAATTCGGGGTAAATTCGAATGAATTCAGGCCAATTTGAGTAAATTCGGGTAAAATCGGGTAAAATCGGGTCAATTCGAGTGAACCACTTTTCAAGCACGTGGGTTCCATTATGGGTTATAGGGCTGAGAGTATTTTATGAGATAAGGTTTTTGAGAAATATACTTTTTTTTTAAAAAAAAAATGCTCCATTTAGAAGATAAAGTGTTTCTAAATTGTCAGTTTTTGGCCTAGTTCGACCTGCACTAACGACCAAACTAGCTTATCGATGGCTACCAATAGCGCCATTCTGTTAAATTTTGAAGTGGCAATCGGTACGCTAGTTTGGTCGTGGCAGTACAGCTAATACCACTGGATGGATTTGAACGGAATTTTTTTGAATGATGTTTACTAAATACATCAGCGAACTGAATTTTTGTCTCCAATTTGACGTACAAACTTTTGGGAATGATGTTTCATTTTTGAAAAATTAGTATGAATTAACCTATTGCTAGTCAATTACTTGCTTGGTCTTTTTATGCATTTTGATAGTTAAAAACAGTTGCTTTGACTATTTGCTCTTTTTGATATTCATAGTAACTTATCCATGATTTAGTCACTAAATTTTAGTGTTTCTTTGCCAAAAAATCAATATATTAATGTTTGTTTGCCAAAAAATCAATATTAATGTTTCTTTGCTAAAAAATCAGTAATTTAGTTTCTATGGCAAAAAGTTAATTAATTAGCTTTTCTGCCTTTTGAAGGATAGTTAATCTTAAACTGTGTACACGGCTTCATTACTCGGGCGAGCTTCTGTTACGGCTTTCCGTATATTTTAATAATTAGATAGTAGTTATTTGGTGGTACAATTTTACTTTGTGTGACCTGGTGTGACAAAGTGTTAATTGCGGATCTGACCTGACTTCTTATCTTCGGAGAATTATTCTACTCACACTCACACCCTTTGTTCATAAACCGTTTGAATATCAAGAGCCTATATATTGGGATGTGTTTATTTAATATCCGTCAGAATCGCCCGCGATACATAAATTCTGTTATTGCTCATTTCCAAAATGAACTCCAACCAAGAGGCCGATTCTTCTGATTCTCAAAATTATGAACAACTGGCACAAGAAATAGAAGCTCTTGATACCTACTGGGGTCCTACATTCCGGTAATAATACCATCAATCACTATTTTTTCTGAATTTACTCTGATAATTCATTGATATTTCCCCATTCGATATGTGTACCAAAAATCCTGTCAGCTTTTGTCAGATGTAATTTTGGCTACTAAAAGAATACGCCTCCTGTCACTCAAATGTCATAGTTAAGCTTTCACATTACAGCAAACTGTATAATAAAACAATAACGAAACTATATTGCATTACCTAAATGTAACATAATATAAAGTTGGCTTGAATAGGTGACTAAAGATAAAATCGAATGTTGAATCTAAGTACAAGCCGAGGAAATACACTAATTATGGGCGATCATAATCAAACAAATCTTTGTCAGAGAGTCTCAAGCATTTACTGGAGGTAATTATAATACTTGTTCTTATTTCAGATCTATTATAGAGGATGGAAGACATCAAAAGTTCCTGGAGCACTTGGAACAGAGAATTCGAACACATGATCGTGATATTGAAAAATTATGCAATGCCCATTACCAGGGGTTCATTGATTCCATTAGAGAGCTTCTTCATGTGCGGTCAGAGGCACAAGACCTGAAGGTAATTGTTGGAAAAAATAATTGCATTTTGAGTTTTAAGAATGAATGTGTGTAATCGATTGAATGTGCAGGGTCTTATTGCCTCTATGGACAAAGACATGCAAATGGAGCTCAGAAGTGTTCTACAAAGGGGAGAAGAGGTAGCCAAGGCAAGAAGAGTTGAAAATAATATAATTTGCACGATTGAACAGCTAGAAATATGTCTTCCAGTATTCAAAATGTACCATAAACTACAAGAACAACTAGCACAAAAGAGGTAATTTTAACGATTCAACGATTCAACTAACTTTTATGGCACAATTATATTATCAATTATGTCATCAATCCTTCTCAGATATTATCCCGCATTAAAATCTTTGGAGCAACTTGAGCACACGTATTTGCCTCAAGTATCACGTTACCGATTTACAAATCACTTTCGCGAAAGCATACCACAGTAAGTTTACCACTTATAATATTTATGTCCATAAGGTTAACACACATGGATAAATAATGTCTGTCCCAAATTAGGTTTCGGCAAAAAATTCAAGATTCGAGCATGTCTGAACTAAAAGATTTTTTGGAAAACGTTCGGAAATACTCTACCAGGATTGGCGAAGTGGCAATGCGCCATGTAAGTAATCAGTATAGTAATAATATAATTAGTTCAAAAGCAATATTTTAATAATAAATTCTTTAAATTGTCATGATAATTGTCTTTAAAAATTGATATTGTTATAATGGATCTTTTTATAACTGTGTAGACAGCTGAGCAACTGGATTTAGATCAATCGTTACCTGGAAGAAGGAAGAAGATTATACCAATAATTTCATCCAACCCATTTGCCGGTTCTAATATACATTACAAATGTGATATTACTTTTGATGGGAATATACCTAATATAATTTTTTATGTGCAGATGACAGTGACGCTCAAGATGAAAGTTTCCAAGATGTTGAGGAAGGCCTCAGTGCTCAGGATCTTGTTGATTTCTCTCCGCTTTATAGGTGCCTTCATATATTTACGGTGCTGGGGGACAAACATACGTTTGAAAATTATTATCGCAAGCAGCGGAAAGAACAATCCAGTTTGGTCTTGCAGCCTTCCTCAAATATGGTTTGCTTTTAATTTTCAATGATGCCACACAAATTGACTTATCTCTGCAGATATTTATCGTTACAAATATTTAACCTGTATTGAATTTGATCTCAGCAACACGAAAGCTTAGAAGGGTATCGCGAATATTTTCACGCTGTGGTGGGATTTTTTGTGATTGAAAATCACTTACTCTATACTACAAATGGGCTGGTCAATCAAGCCATTTTGGAAGAAATGTGGAACTCTTCAGTACCAAAGGTTGCTCATGCGTTAAGAACTCATTCGGTACGTTTTTAAAAGTTAAAATTTTGTAAGACAAAATGAACTTTTTTCCTTGTTATTAAAATATTTACTTTTGTAATCCGCAGTCATATTGCACGGATGCGAATTTAATTCTGAAAATTAAGAACATCATTATGTTATTTAGTAATACACTTGCCGTAAGTTGTTTCACTGTATTTTAATTGCTTTTTTAATAATCTAATTATTAAATGCATTAACGTGGGCTCAAAAATAATTTTCTAGAATTATGGGTATAACATTTCTCAACTCTCAGTAGCACTACAGGAAATACGAGAACATTACACAGATGTACTTATGCATCGTTGTGTTCACTCATTCCGAGAAATCTTTGATCAAGATAACTACCATCCCCTCCAGGTTTGTTTTTTATTTATCTTGCCATTGTCACTTTAAAAATATTTATTTTAGCATATTGTGGAAGTTAACATTGTTTTATAATCGTCTTTTATTTTTAGGTGAGCAGAGAATCTGATTATATGGATGTCATTGCCGTTTTTCCTTACAGGGATGATGCCCTCGAAAAAAGTCCATTTCCAAGAAAATTTCCCTTTTCATCTATGGTGTCTAAAGTTTATCAGCAAGTTAAAGACTTCGTTTGCGCGTCACTAAAGTACACAGAAGAATTAAATTTGAGTCAAACAGAAGTAGATGATATGATGAGGAAATCCACAAATCAATTACTCACAAGAACTCTGAGTGGTTGCCTTACTACACTCATACAAAAGCCTTCCGTGGGATTATTGGAGCTAATACAGATTACAATTAACACAAACTACCTTGAACACACAAATGCATATCTTGAGGACTTCATTTCCAGTATTACTGGGTAATTCTGATAGAATTCAGTCATAGACAGTGTTTATGTTGTCGGTCCCAATTGTTTTATACGTAGGTATTTATTTTATGATGAAAATGTTTGATTTTTATTTGAAGTGGGTCCGTTAAGGATGTCTCTCATAAGGCAGAACTTCAAGGGAAGTCGATGTTTAAGGATGCCAGAGCTGAGGCTGAAGAACAAATTTATGAAAGACTTAAGGCAAAAATTGATGATACTTTTGATTTGGCAAATTACGACTGGACCTTAAGTGAGCCTCAAGGTCGGGCCTCAGATTATATAATTGATCTCATTGGATTTCTTCAATCTATTTTCCTTGCGTTTACCAATTTACCAGTAAGCCTACCTAAAAAAACAATCTAATTTATTACTATAGTATATAAATTATAGCTAGGGATTGGAAATGGTCATTAATGGATGTGAATTTTTAGATTAAAGTTGCCAGAACCGCCTGTGTTGCTTCCTGTCAACATATTAATAAAAAGCTTCTTTTTATGATGCTGGACGATGAGGACGTCAGACAAATATCTCTTGGTGCTTTGAAACAGTTAGATTTAGACTTAATCCAGTGTGAACGTAAGACATTTAAAACTTTCCGAGAGATGTCCATTAAATCATAACTAATTACATGACGGAAAATTTGTGGATGTGTCACAGAATTTGCTGCCTCTGAGCCTGTAAAGGGGCTGGACTCTGGATTACTCCTTGAATTCTTTTCTGACGTCCGCCAATTATTGGATTTGTTCAACCAGTGCGACTTTTCCGCTTATTTTCATGACTTTGGAGAAAGAACATCCAAGTATCCTAGAGTTACCCCCCAATCTGCAATAAGACTTCTTGAAAAGTATGTACTATATGAATTATCCTGTTATCAAACACATATTAATTCGTTTTCAACTAATTTGCATGTGTGTTTTGCTAGAATTCGAGAGGCTGATAAGGATAAAAAGAAAATATTGTCAGTTTTGAAGAAAGATGAGCGAGACAAGAAGAAACTGCATGAAACTATTCTTAAACAATTGAAAGAACTACCTCAAACATCACAATAGATTGAAATTTATAGTGTAATATCTTATACTTTTGCTGAGCTATTCTGACCATGAGTTACAAATACTAACGTTACAAAAAAGTCCAATTTCGGCCAGTTGCTTAGGACTTTAGGATAATGTTGTGTCATTTTTTATTGGATGAAAAATATATAAATTATTACGTTTTTTTAAATTATTCCGTTCATTCTTAGTGTAAGCGTAAATTATTGCTGTTAAATAAATATATACAAATTAAATAAATGGCAGATAAATACAATTAATATTGTGCTGCTTATACCCATATTAACCATTCA
>JABASH010005877.1:0-11401 GCA_019776445.1 Tomocerus maximus
AATATATTTTTACGTTCCTATTTTTACGCATACCGATACTGAGTGTTCACTTGGCTGAGTATGAACGTTTTGAGATTAGTGGATCTTGAATTCAAAAATAATGAGAAGTATGTACTAAATAGTCTTTTTAGTAGACACTAGTTTATGTTTAAACCAAAATCATTTTTAAAAATATGCTTGCAGTGAACTTCAATTTAATTTCATTGTGTGAATGATTTACAGGTGTACAGTGCAGTACCGAATTCGCTTAGTGTAAATATTCTTTATTCTTTACTGATGTTTTTAGATATCACGTATATTGGGAGTTTTTAAATTTTAACTACTCAATTATTGTAGCTTGTAATAATTATTAATTTCCTGTAAAACAAAACTAGTATTACATAATACTTGAGATATTTGTCATACAAGTAATTAAAGGTCATATATGACGGTGTCTCCATTTTGATCCACCATATTTCTATTAGGACCACAATATAAATTTTGATACTGCCTGTTTGCCCCAATAGGGTTTGGGTTTTGGCATGCTGAGCCATTTGGCAAAAGTAAACTTATCATCTGCAAATCATTTAGAAAATTTGGCTGCATAGTCGGCATCAAATTGCCTTGCATTTGTCCGTCAGGCTCCGTACAGCACATCATATTGTCCATAACAGGATTATTATTATTGTCATTGTAGTATCCCTGATTGTTGCATTGAGACGATTCTTCGTTGAATGAACAACAATTGCTTGTGGGCGTGGGCATGGGAAAGTTTGAGGGCAGATTAAATCCAATCGGACCGGGACGGGGATTTTTCTGAGTTAATGCAGGCAACTGAGATTCTGGAACACCATTAATTATAGTTGTGTCGTTTACTGGCTGAGGAAAGTGAGCCACTCTAATTGTTGTTTTATGCTGAACTTTGCTCCTGCAAACGAAGAAAGTAGGTTTGAGAACGAAGAAAAACAATTTGTTGTGTTTGCAAATAAAATCCAAAATAATATTATTTGATTTGTAAAGATTATATTGTGAAAATTATGAATTACGGTAATGTGAATGAAATTGCTCCAGCCTGGATAGTTTGAATACAGGGCATAAATCTTTCCTTGGACTTCATTTCGTATCCCTGTCGGTATTTTACTTTTGACGTTTCACAAACCAATGGAATCATGGGGTTTTTAGTTGTACAACACACATCCTCCAAAATCGGTTTGTCACATTCAGAGCAGGAATCGCTCGTAGAAGTAGTTGAGCAAGAACTTGTAGTTTCAGAACAAGTGCATGTACTGCTGTCTTCGTCACAAGAAGATGAAGACGTTCCTTGGTCTGGTGGAGGTGGGCAGGGATCAGAGCAGGGGTCGTAACCGTAATTCTGCTGATAAGGATCACCAGGGTATGGGTACGGACAATAAGGATTCATTCCAGGATATTGAGAGTACGGGTTCATCATACCCTGCATTGCATTTTGAGCGAAGCTTCTTACCAACATTTGTTCCAAAGGGTTTTGGCCCATCATCTGATCCTGACCCCAAGGACCTTGGCCCATCATCTGATCCTGACCCCAAGGACCTTGGCCCATCATCTGATCCTGACCCCAAGGACCTTGGCCCATCATCTGACCCCACTGATTTTGGTCCATCATCTGACCCCAAGGATTTTGATACATTTGGGACCACCACGGATTTTCATCCGTTTCTTCCTCAATGTTATTGTTTTCCTCCTCCTCTTCTACTACTACCGTAGACTTTTTGATGGATACTTTTTTTTCTTTTTTATGTTTTTTTGGCTTTTTCTCTATCGGCACCACGAGGGGCTCTTCCTCCTCTTCTTCCACCTATTTTCAAACTCTTTTTACATTTAAACAATTAGCAACATCTATATATTATATAGACCGTAACTTCATTGTAACTGCCAATATATGTTTATTATTGTTATATACAATATTTCAGAAAAACAAATAAACCTCATCGTATTCTGTCTCTTCGTCATATTCCTCTTCTTCTTCGCTCAGTTCATCTTCCTCTTCTTCTAATACACCTTTTACACCTTTAGAACAAAACATCAAAATACACATGCAGTTTTGCAATTATAGTTTCTGTGATTATTACTGATTATTGAATATGCTTGCTTGAATGGAGAACCAGACAAATGCTAAGTTGTCTAAATCAGGAATTATGTTTCTGCCCAATGGAACCTCACCTTTTAAATCCGGTTTCTTTTCCAAAAACTTTTTCAACATTTCTTTTTGCTTTTTGCGCTTAAGAGCTATGGACCCAGACTCGTCGGAATCTATATCTTCATCTTCGTCATCATCATCGATATCAATGTTGTCGTCGACTTGCAGTTCGTCATCATCTGCCATTTCTTCAACAGCCATGAATACATCATACTCTACATTAGCAGGGCCCCTGAATTCTAACAATTCTGGAAATTTCACTGTAATGGGAATTTCTGGTTGCTTTTCGTCATCATTAGAGCTTTTGAGGGAAAGTTGAGAATTCTGTGGATTAATCTCGGCTCTATCTGCGTTTGAGAATGAGTCATCTTCTATTATTTGTTTGCTACTTTCAGTTTCAGCACCCGCAGATATCGAACAGAGTTTACTAGTGGATGGCTTTTTGCATGAATTTTGCCTTTCAATTAATTTGTCACTTTTAACAGTTTTGGGTTTAGGATTTCGCATTTTCTTAATACCCGCCCCTGCTTCTGTGGAAATATTCTTATTGAACGACTCATGGAATTGACTCGACAACTTTTTGTCCTTTTTAATTTTATTTGACGATTTGATATTGAATACCGCAGTTGCAGGGGTCCCTGGAGTTAAAGACTTGACAAAAATGCTTCCTGATTCCTCAGGCACAACTTTCTTTACCTTTTTAAGTGTTCTCTTTGAATCGGGATTTTCAGTAGCAATTAGAATATCACATTTTGAACAGCTACCTCCAGGCCTTTGTACTTGTGAATCTCCTTCAGCATTTAAAATGCTTTTCAATTTTATTTTGATTTCATGGCCAACAATGGGACTGGGGCTGCGCGGTTTGGCTTTACCCTTGTTCGTTGAAGAAACATTTTTGGTCTCCGTGCTTTTATTCAACTGGCTAGAAAGTAAATTGCTTTCTAACTCTGTCTTCAATTTCATTTGGCGAGACGTTTCTTTCACAATGGTACAGCTTTTAATCCCTTTTTCTGTCCGAAAGCTGTCAGCGTTGTTTTTCTCGTCAATTTTTTTGAGAACCTTCTCTGATTTTTCTTTGGGTAAGGATGTCATTTGCCTTGTTTTACTAACGCCAATATCAACAACAAGTTTTGTTTGGGCCTTTTTTCGTGATATAGATTTACCAGGTAGTGCCATCATTTTATTGACAGTATCTCCTCCACATTTATCAGAATTGAACAATTTCACTCCCTTAATTTGAACAGGATCAGCTTTTTGCGAAAAAACTTCAACTGTGTTAACAGTATAGTCTTTATTTTTAAGTCCTTTAGACTTGCTCCTAGATTTAGGCTCCTTGTCTTTGGATTTCTTTAATTGGTTTGTTTCTGCTGCAAACCGGCTTTCCCCTGCTATTTTCTTGGATTTCTTTCTCTTCTTAGAATGGGACTTTCGTTTGGAATGAATTTTGACCTTTTCTGTGGAATTTCTTTGAAGCATCCCAGCAGCTTCTTTAAGCAACTCTTGAATGGCTGTGTTGTTATTGTTCATATCCAATTGCAAAATACCAGGAACTGGCTTCTCTTCAACTTTACCTTCGGGGACTTTGCATTTTTTGGCGGAATTCTTTCGTTTTTCTTTCAGAGTGTCTTCAGTGGCAGTTTTGGGTTTCTTTTTAGGTTTGTTCGGTTTAGAGTCGGTAATTTTCATAGCATCGGATTTTATAACTCCTTCTATAATTTTGGCAACATTTTTTGTGCTAAAAATTTTACTAAGCTTTTTCTTTGGAGCTTTCTCAACTGCTTTTGGTAGACGATTTTCAGAGACCTGCTTCGATGTAAGTGCGGACTTATTGTTGTTGCTATCCCTGAGCTTGGATATGGACAAGTTTTTCTTATCAATTGTCTGAACTGCCAAATGTTTTCTGCTGTTTTTTGCTTTCGCCGATTTGACTTTGATATTATTATTGTCATCCTCAATTTGCAGCTTGTCCTGAAGGGCAGCAGCTTTCGCGATATCTAACTGAGGAGATCCAGTCATTAACATGCTGCTGACATCAGAGGCATTAGCTCCCACTGGGGAAGATGTCAAATCTGAAAAATTGCAAGTTCGGTGCAACATAGAACCAGACACCCGTGGACGAGTTATAATTTGACCACCCATCCCAAATATGTTTCGTGAGTCGTCAACTGAAACATCTTCATTGCCCTGAATTCTCTTAAGGGATAAATTTGGTGAATCATCCTGAAAGATTATACAGAACGGGTAAATTGAAAGAATTTTAGGACTTGTGTATAGTTATTTCTGAATACTTATAAACACTAAATCATTCAAATTATGCCTAACCAATTAACCAAGTATGTAAACAATAATAATTAGTAATGGTGAATAATGTTGAAAGAAAACATGGTCATCACGATTCAGTTGATGACCATCCATATTTTGCATGTTAATAAGTGAATAGCTTTTTATATTCTTTGTTAAACTTTTGAGAATCATAGACTTGTCTTGTAGGCATATGCAATTCAACTCACCATTTTGTTGTGCTATTATATGGAGTTATATATTTTATAGTTTTAATTTATGATTGGATATTTTTCTGTTGCCGATCAAAAAGGAAATCAATGAATCAATCACAGAGGAGGACAATTTTAGGGAATTTAAAATTTTTATGACAATTTGTTTGTCCATATCTTTTAAAGCTTTTATTCGGTAAATGATTTTTGCCGTGGTAATTACAAATTCCCAGAGGATGGTTTTGCACTAGTATCACAAAAGTGTCAAAATTCTTTTTTAATTTCCGGGATCAGTTGCAATAGGAAGATGTTCATTACGATTTGTGATGATCTTACATTAGTAACATTTTTTGTCCACACAATATAATACCGCAAATGCAAATTGTCACTACATAAAAAAGAGATGATATAGGGTTGATGTAAAAAAAACTACATTTCTTCGGGCATTTCTGCAAATTAATCTCAACAATTATAACCACACCGCAGTTTTTAGTACAAATTATGGAAACGAAGTAAGTAAAAAATGTAATAAAGTGTGCCATCCTATATGAAACTGAAATGGAAGAGAAGTATATTTAAAGCGAAATTCTGTTATTTGCCAAATCAGGATTCGGAAGTCAGGAATGGAGGACGACCAGGCAGAAGGCCGTCGTCAAATGAAGAAGTATATTCAAGAAATGTACGATCCATGTGAAAGCCCTGATCCCAACGATATTCCTGTTGGATTATTTCGTTATGATGTCCCAATCCGGATACGGACTATTAACAAGGGAAATAAAAAAGCACAGTCATGTCAAGGTCGTTTGTACAATATCAACTTCCCTGTGTTCAATATGCGGGAGTTGAAAGAGCAGCAACAAAAACATCGATTTAGTCCTTACACTCAGTCGGATATTGAAACTCTTCTTCACAATGTGCGACCTAAGTAAGAATACTCATTTTTTTAAATAAATTATTTTAGTCATTGAAAACTGCGCAGTGCACACACATAACTGTTTTACTGAAATACATATATATCTACACGGATAGAAATTATTGTTTTATTAGATTAGATTTTATGTCCAAAAATCACTCTTGGCGAATGCTAGTGTCGAAAACTCCTGGGAGTAGAGCGGACATATGGCACTTAAAAGAGAAATTCCCGGTAATGCTGATTCGGAGTCAAGCAAAAAATATCGGCATATGTATGAATCGTCGTTTTTCATACAATGAATGTTTTGACGAGCTTATTCGGCAGGATATTTTGGATATTCCGGAACGCGGTGTATTAATGCTACGAGTTCGGGATGAGATAAGGAAATCCATGGGATTTCTAAAGCACATGTTTGAAGGTGGAAAAAGTTTGGGCCTGAGAAAATCAGGAGCTTTCAGTTCCGATAAAGCTCATTTTAACACAGTTGACAATTTGGTAGAAGAGCAGAAAAGTCTTGAAGCTGAGAAAGAATCATTAGAGATGCGTTACGAGTTAATGAAAAGAAAATTCCTTGAAGAAAGTACAGCAGAGAATCAGTGTCACGAGAAAATGTGCGAGTATTACCAAGCCACGGTCACCCAGATTCAGCATATGATTGAAATGTATAAGACACCAATTATCAAAATGAAGGGAAGTACCCAATCCACTCTGGCTGTTGAAAAAGCTTGGGAAAAATTTCAGAATCGCTCAAACAGCCTGAGTGAAAATAGTAATAAAGCGGCCCTCATCATTCCACAAGGAAATGCCAAAACTTCAATCAAAACTGTTACTACCGTCGAGGAAACTGAGGTCACAGTCACAACGGAACAAACGGAAGGCACTGGTAAAAACGAAACCACTACCGCGATTCAGTAATAAAACATGAGAAAAGTGAAATGTTTTTGTTAAAATGTGTACAAAATTGTTAATTTAACCTCGGACTATACTTATCATAATAAAGCTTCATTGCAGCAATCTTGGATTTATATGAGTAAATTATACATTCTCCTACTTATACTTAACTATTGACTATTGACACTCCATAGTAAGTATAACCTCCTTAGGGGTAATTAGAGGAACATTCGAGATAGTCAATAGTCAATGATATGTAAATATATATTTTATAAATACTCACATGTTCACACATTTTTACGCATTCCCTATTCACTTATTGAAATACAATATCAGTTGTATCAGGTCATTGTCATTATTTTCATACACATATAAATGCGTTTACATAAGATTGCAATTTTTGTCATGTCTTTACTTGGATGAAAATCTGACCGACTGATCTATAAGAACATAATATTTTCTGTGTCCCAGTGTGTGTGTCTGTGGGTGTGTGTGGGTATGGTGATTCCATAGATTTCCCATGGTGATTGTTATTGTTAACCATGAATGACACAGAGTTTCCAAAATCCTTCTCTCTGGATGTGCTTTGAATAAAAAAAATGTATTGACTTGGTATTGTTGGTATTGACTATGTGGCCATTATGACTTATCTCAGTTGCCACCAATAATTTTGTCACTCTTGAATAAGTCAGCCTTGACAGATATTATTACATATAGTTGATCACTTATAAATATAGGCAGTATAGGGATATTATAATATGTAGAAACCATTTAGACTGTTCTAAATTTACAGTAAACTGAAGTAAGCTCTATCAAGAAAGTATCATTTTTGTCAATTTCGTTACATATAATCGAAGTGTAACCAAATATCTTAGCAGAATGTTTCTTATTGGAATTGGAACACCCATGACGGACAAAAATTTATTGCAATCTAGAGTAGAGGAAGCTAGAATGAGTACAGAATTGCAATTGTCTCAGAAAAAGTTCGTTCACCGGAGGTCTTCAGTCCCATTTGCAAATCGGTCACCAAAAGTGCGTTTCTTGAGAGGTGCAGTAAGTCATGCAGTAAGTGAAACGGGTCCGTGCTTTCCCATTATTGGAGGAAGTTCCGAAGAGACAAAAATAGTAAAGCAATTGAAATCAAACTTGAAAAAAAATGAACATCCCATATTGATAGATGTTAATTTACTTAGCAAATTAGATATAGATGAGCTATCAACCTTAATGACAAACGACATTTTGTCGAATTGCAAGATTGCTGTAGACCAAGAAACTCAGAGACTTTATGCAGCTGAAAGACATGCTCGTGGAGCAATAGATATTCTCACTTTTCCATCTTCATATTCTATTGTAGAGCCCTTTTCCAGATTTTTAGGAACTGTACTAATTTGCATTGAAACATTAGAAATCGTACGACAACAGAATGAAAATATTCCAGAAAAGAGAATAAAACATATCGAAAGTGCAATTCTGGATTTCGTGCGTACAATGGCAAAGTGTCAAGTTAGTGTCAAACTGTTTTTATCCAGAACCGAAGAAATTTTCAAACTTTGGTCCTCTGCTATGAAAATTAAATCGGAATTCTACATCGAACACTCCAAAATCAATGTCCCTGTTTATCCAAATAAAACGATGCCGGAAAACGTAACACTTTATGAAGATATCAGAGATGAAAATGAACGCTATCTGTATGATGGTGTCGTCACACTGGCCTTAGTGAAACAAGTTGTGTGCGTTTGGTCAGATCTTTCCAATGACGGGTTAGGGGTCCGACAAACTTTCAGCAATATGACATTAGAACAACAATGCGAAATTATCATCACGCTTATCAATCATTCTAAAGATTTGGTCATACATTCATCAAAGTATATTACCAGCGCTATGAAGACACTCACCGACAACGATTACATTAATGGGTTTGAAGATATCAGGAAAAGGTTAACAGCCATTACATTTGACGACTACTTCGATCCCCTTTGTGGACTAGATTTAAAAAATTCTTTCGGAGAACTTGTAGAGAGAAAATGCGAACTACTTAATATTGCTAATAAAATGCACCAAAATATTAATCGTACTCAAAAACTCATCGCTAAATTACATCAGTTTACAATGCAAGTCATCAGAAAACAAATACCATCGAAACTTTCCTGTTGCCCGTGTTCAAAATTTTACACAAGAGACAAGATCATGTCCTCTTACCGCACAATCACCGAAATCGCAATTAATGTTCCAATGAGCGCTCATTTCCAGACCATTATGTACGTCCACTTGAATCAAAAAGTTGCAAAGTATAATATAAATTAACAAATGAATATGATTGATTAACTTTAATTGTATTCTAGATGTACCCCTACATCTTCGGCCGTGGCTCTTGAACTTGGAGAAGGTGACCATGACCAACTCGACATACATGGATCTTTCTGTGATTTAGGAATTTTATCTTCACAACTTGAATGTCTTATTAAAACTCAATCAAACGATCGTTTTGTATTTACTCATTAATATTACCATGCAAAAGGTTTTAAAAAAATAAATTTTTCAACAAGAACTTTCTTCTGATTTCATCACTAAACGTTGAGGAATACAATGTATAATACCTCAATGTAAGTAATGCGAAGCTAAAATTATGCGTTAAGGCTGGACACCCCTCGGTCGAGGTATCTAGCGGAATTTGATATGAAGTAGAAAAATTGTACAGGAATGATATCAAAAGTAGTGAATAGAACGAAATTCTCTGTTCACCCGACCGCCAAATTGAAATCAGTTTGACTTTCTAGTGTTGTGAGTAAATTGCAATATTGTTGTAAAAATTCAATTGTGTTTGTAAGCAAAATAAGAAAAGAAATGGATAAAAATCTTTGCGGACCACATGGAACTCGGAAATTACCTGCTGCCGTTATCCTTTCAGCAAGAACCGTAAGTTCAAATTGTTTTGAAATTCGATTTTATTATCAGTTTATTTCTGCATATACTATTGACTAGACAGTTGACGTTGAATTTGGTAGTAGAAATTCAAGAAGCAACAAATCTCAAACAAATATTTGACATTCGTCGGAAAATTTTAATATTGGACTCTAGAATAAAATTCAAATATCGCTAATGGCTTTCTGTGTACTTTTTCTTTAGAGAAAAATTGTAGACTCCGCCGGAGAATTGAATGCAAACGAACAGTTGCAGTTAGTCTTGGAGCTCATAAATCAAGGATCATTTACTAAAGAATCACTACTGACGATTAAAAATCATGCACAAAACACCATGAAAAAGAAGAACAGAACAGAACTTGAAGGTGATTTTCAATCAGGGGCGAGTGGACTACAACGTAATGTAGATTCGAGTGCCCCAATATCAATTCCAAAATGTAGTTCAGCATTTTTGGTAATTCATTTATAACTGAAACTAAATATTAAAATTGAAAAAGCAGCATTACTAAAGTTTTGATATTTCTTTTATAGACAAATTTCATTTATCGAGGTGACTTGCTCGAGAAATGTTCGGATGTCTACATAGATGTGGAGAAATTAACTCAAGAAAATACACATGCCATGATTCCTTCTTCTGTGGCAGTTGTTGACAAAAACTGGAGACTACTACTGTGGGCAATCATAAAACAAAATAATGTTTGCCGATACAATACTGCACTGACGGGACAAACGACAAACGACGCTTATAGAAAACTCCCACACCATTCTTAAACGACAAAAGACGTTTATAGAAAACTTCCACCCCACTTTTAAACGACAAAAGACGCTTATAGAAAACTTCGACCAGTCATTAAACGACAAAAGACGTATATAGAAAATTTCTAATAGTCATTAAACGACAAACGACGCTTATAGAAAATTTCAACACCACTTTCAAACGACAAACGACGCTTATAGAAAATTTCGACCAGTCATTAAACGACAAAAGACGTTTATAGAAAACGTCCACACCACTTTTAAACGACAAAAGACGTTTATAGAAAATTTCGACTAGTCATTAAACGACAAACGACGCTTATAGAAAACTCCCACACCATTCTTAAACGACAAAAGACGTTTGTAGAAAATTTAGACTAGTCATTAAACGACAAACGACGCTTATAGAAAATTTCAACCCCACTTTCAAATGACAAACGACGCTTATAGAAAATTTCGACCAGTCATTAAACGATAAACGACGCTTATAGAAAACTCCCACACCATTCTTAAACGTCAAGAGACGTTTATAGAAAACTTCCACTCCACTTTTAAACGACAAAAGACGCTTATAGAAAATTTCGACCAGTCATTAAACGAAAAACGACGCTTATAGAAAATATCCACACCATTCTTGAACGACAAAAGACGTTTACAGAACATTTCGACCAGTCCTTTAAACGAAAAATGTCGTTTATAGAAACAAACGACGCTTACAGAAAATTTCCACACCATTCTTAAACGACAAAAGACGTTTATACAAATTTTCGACTAGTCATTAAACGACAAACGACGCTTATAGAAAACTTCAAAAACAGTTTTAGACGACAAAAGACGTTTATAGAAAATTTCCAGTCCACTTTTAAACGACAGACGACGCTTATGGAAAATTTCCACACCAATTTTAAACGACAAAAATCGTTTATAGAAAACTTTGACTAGTCATTAAACGACAAACTGCGCTTATAGAAAATTTCTACGCCATTCTTGAACGACAAAACACGTTAATGGCAAATATCGACCAGTCCTTTAAACGACAAACACCACTTATAGAAAATTTCCAAACCACTTTTAAACGACAAAAGACGTTTAGAGAAAATTTCCACTCCACTTTTAAGCGACAAAAGACGCTTATAGAAAACTTCGACAAGTCATTAAACGACAAACGACGCTTATAGAAAACTCCCACACCATTCTTAAACGACAAAAGACGTTTATAGAAAACTTCCACCCCACTTTTAAACGACAAAAGACGCTTCCAGAAAATTTCGAC
>JABASH010005878.1:0-11399 GCA_019776445.1 Tomocerus maximus
GAACTGGTGACGGAATACCTTAATGGCATAAGCAGGTCGAAGTAGGGTAGGACGTCCCGATTAGGAAATATTCACTGTTGTTTCTGAGAATTCCAAAATCTCAATGCATTATATTATGAGTGGGAGATGCCCTGAGTGAAGGGTAAATGATGAAACACCCATCTACTGAAAACGCGCGATCGTTATTTCTAACCACAGAATACAAGTGCGATGACCAGTCTTTAAGGGATCGTGGTCATGCATCCTACGATCAACTGTAAACACGACACAAAAATGGAAATCGTTCTGTCAGCCGGGTGGCTTCGTGTGCAAAAGTCGTTTGAGGGTGAAAATTCAAACTGCTCTTTGTAAAAGCATCATATCAACCTCGGAAACCATCTCGTAAAAATGATGCGGGCATTCGTATACGGAATATTGATTTAGGGATCTCTTCCTCTGACCTCTGCTCACAAACTTCCTTCCCTTGGAAAGTTAATCGTCCCTTGGCATCTAGTCTATACGACTGAACTAGATGAGATATTTGTATTTGATCAAATACAAATACCACAAAATAAAAATATCTGGTATACTTCCGTGGTATTTGGGATTGATTAGATGCTTAGGTATAAGAAATAAGGTCTATCGAGGTATCAAATAAGAGACCTTGTAGGTCGTGACTACGCTTGGACGCGATGACTAATGAGCAGACTTTTATAGTAAAGGTCCAGCCAAAAGTAGCCGATTCACTGTGGCGGTTTTGGCGATATAATGTGTGGTTTTGTATTTTTCAGTTTTCTGACGTAATTTGACTCCTTGATCACGGAAATGAAGTCAGAAATTAACCAAAATGCATAATTATTCCGAAAACCGGAATTGAACTTTTGCCCCTATTAATTTGCACAAGAATCTACGTACGGGGTCGAGAGTTATATCATTCGAAAGCCCTTGCCAAGATACCCATATTGACTATAATTGTCATGAAATGAGCCAAAACTGAGTTTGGCCCTAATTTGACCTAGGGTATTTCAGTAAGGCGGAAAAGTTCCGCACATTTTATTACATGAACTGATTGTCCTCATATAGGACTATCAATTTTTGTAAACTGTTTGATTGAACCTCGCCGAACTTCCAAGATTTTAACTGTCAAACTTTGAGGTTCAGACATCAGCAAAAGTTGCCAGTAAAAGTAGGATGAATGAGTATGGTCCATATATAATAGTCCTTATTGTGGCCTATATAGCTGGCTGTATATTTTCGAAAATAGCTGTGTACCAAGGAGAGGGAGATTAGCTTCAACATCAATTGAAAGAGAACTTGGGGATCTAGTGAGATCTAGTGAGATCCCTGGCTCCTAGGAGAAGCTTAAAAACAAAAATTAACAGAGAACTTGGGGATAGTAATTCAGGCGAAACTCAAATCTCAAAGATTTTAGACACATTATGACGCCAAAATCGCCACGGTGCGATTGTTGGGTCTGCAAAAATGTGGGACCTCGGGATCATAGGCCCCGGTAAGGAGGTCAACTTTTCCAGGGAAAGAAATCAACTTTTCACGGAAAGGAAATCAAATTTTCCCGGAAAGGAAATCAAATTTTCCCGCGATGGAGGAAATATTTACTGGAAAAACTGTGCAATTCTTCACGGGACAGCAAAATTTGTGACTTTGCAGGAATTTGACGCAGGACCGCCGGTACCGATGATCGGGAAGATTCCCTTCACGGGAAGAATTTTATCCCGGTTCCGGTAAAAAAACATTTTTTGCAGGCCTGCCGACTGTCGTGTACTAATGTCGACTGTCTGTGTCTATGTGAGTATTTAGTTAGACCCACAATCACGTTATATTAATTGCCTTTGGATAAAACAATGGTATATTTTATGTGCTATAAAATATATACCATATTAAAAATAATATGCAACACTAAATAATATATTCTTTGCCAATCATTTTGCGAAAGGAATATTGATCTTCAAGGGTTTTTTTATTATTGTATGGTTTAAATAAAATTGAACATAATATTTTTGAAAATCATTTCATGAGCCATGCTACAAACCACAAGCACACATACATAGGTAGTGTATTTATTTCCAACATCCAATTCAACTAAAAAATTATGTAGGTACTATTAATTTTGTTTCGAAATATTTTTTTTCTATCCACATTCAAAAAACATGGCTATCACTTCACCCACTCTGATGTATTTAGATCATTACCATAAATAATTTTCTGCTCCGAAATTGCAAACAGGGTAAAAAACCATTAAGTCAGTAATTAATTAGTCCTGTCTTTGGAAATGACTTTATCGCCCACAAAATATTTGTATAAAATTTCTGAATACAATGTACCTGGTAGTCAGTAACAAATCAATTTACAAACATGTATACTTCCCCAATCATGGATGTCTTGTCTAATTTTCAATAAATTTTAATTTTTTGTAAAAATCTTAATTCAAAGCCCGAAGCTTTTATTGAACTACGTTTATGTTTTGACACAGAAACGTGTGAGAATTTGATTGCTAGTTGTAGGTACCATTCGCACTACCTAGTGAAAGAACGAAAGGATATGAGTTTCATATCAGCTTAAGAAATGTAGTGTTGTTTATAGATCACCTTGTTTGATAGGCGTGAGTGTAACCGAATTAGCTAAATTGGACTTGTATTCAATGTATTATGATATCCTGTCTCCCCATTTTAACAACAGGATACGCTTATTACATTGTGATACTGACGGACTATTAATAAAGGCAGAAGCCTTGCCGGGGAAAACTATGATTGACATGATAAAAGGTTTAGGACCTTGTATGGACTTTTCAAACATAAAACCAGAAACTTATTATGGTAGTTTATTAGATGAAAGTAGCAAAGGGGAAAGCGGGCAATGGAAGCTGTATCATTAAAGATTAAGCAATATTGTGTACTGCTAGATGACGAAAAAGAAGTTAAAAAATCAAAAGGGTTAAATAGCGGGGCTATGAAACAAATTAGCTACAAAACTTATAAACGCGCTGCTTTGAGGAACAAAATCAAATATTGTAAAATGACACTAATTCGTTCCAATAAGCAGCAACTATTTACAATGGTCGTGAAAAAACTTGGTTTTCACGCATTCTCTGCACATAGATATTTGCATGCGGACGGGAACAACAGCCGTCCTTTTGGATTTAATTTTGATTATGATCATCTAATTGAAGATGAGGTATACCCTAATGAGTCGGTTTCGTCAGAAGATGAAGATAAATCATCTGACGATGAGTCAATAGAGTCAGTCTAATGTTAGCTATGGAGCTGGACGCTAATTTAAAATTTCCCTATTCCTTAATTATTTCTGGTGAGTACTATGTAATTGTATTGATGTATGTAAATATTCTCATTAATAAAATAATATACTTAGCATTCCGGTTTCATTCCTTAGGCTGCTCCGGGTCAGGAAAAACTCAATATATCCTCCAGTTGCTAAAGAGAAGAAAAGAGATCCATTCTATAGATATAAAGAAAATTTATTATGTATATGGGCAATGGCAATATAAATACACTCAGGTCCAGGATCCTACTATTGAATTCATAGACTCTATATCACATATTCAAACTATGATAGAAGATAGCAAACATCTAGAAAACTGTATTGTTCTCTTTGACGACTTAATGTGCCTTTTTAAAAAACAGTTTAATGAATTTCTAACTAACCTCTTTGTCAATAAAGTACATCATTTAAATTTTTCTGTTATACTGTTCCTTCAAAATTCGTTTGCTGAGAACATGAGGGAGATATCTATAAATACCAAGTATTTTCTATTAGGTAATTATCCTAGGGACAGTACATTTATAACCAGATTGGGTATGCAAATACAGTCCTAGAAATTTTAAGCATATCGAATACGCGTATGAATATTGTATGAAAAAGCCCTACTGCTTTCTGTTTATTGACTTGGACCCACTCACCCCTAAATTATGTAGAATAAGGAGTTGTATTTATCCCGATGATGCTATTGTATTCACACCATTATAATGGAGAAGGCTCAAGAAGAAACAGGGTTCCTTCAAGAGCTCCTTAAATCTAAAACATTATCAAAAATACTAAAAAAAGCGACACATAAACAATTAATCGTCATTGCCGAATGCTTTCTTAATACTGATTTAGAACATAAATGCATTAAGAAATTCCAAGCTAAAGTTAAGGCATTCGAAAAAATAAAGTTCACATTCCAGAAATTAAGGAAGTATTTACTCGGCAACCAAAAGCTAGTAAAAATAGTGGTTGGAGTTATATTAGGACGTATAGTAGAGGAAGGAATAAACGCTGTATGTAACTATTGATATGGCTCGCCTGTACAAGCTTATACCCATATCGCAATTCACAAACAATAGTTTCCCGTTGGATGAAGAACCCGACAAAATACAAAGTGTTTTACAATTGATACCAACAAATGGAAGGGCAAGAGCAGAGCGTTTATTAATGGCATTAAGTAATGTTGATAAATTTACGTGGAACCAAAAGGGGGAAATATTATACAATGACAAAAAAACAGATGGTTCACACATTGTTGATTTAGTACTGTTTGCCACACGAATGTTACCAATGAAAAATACAAACATAAAAGGAATTGATATGTTTATTCAAGCAATTAGGGACAACAATATCCCTCAAGGCCTTTTATCATCTCAAGTAAAAGATATGATAAAACCAAGTTGGAAATCATTCCAATTTTAACTACACTTTTGACGAAAATGGCAAGCTATCAACCTACCCGTCATCAAGTTGAGCTAGAGCGTCTGCATAAAATACACCTGGAACTCCTTAAGACTCAAATTGAAGAAGTCGCTGAAATGTGGTTAGTCGAAATTTATTTTGTACAACATAACATAATCTATTTGTCTTTCAAGGTATCAAGAGTACAGGAGAACGAAGTTGGATCAGTTCAAATTTCCCTGATAGCCTAAACTCCAGCCGAAATAAACTCATGGAAATGAACAGGCATTGCAAATTGTTCGAGCCATATACCAGCTCCCTATATGCAGAAGACGTGTGGCATCTTCGTTACATTAGGAATGAATACGAACTTTGCAAAATTGTAGAGTAAGTTAATTTAGATTATGATAAACACAATATTCTAAACCAGCCATTTATTTTTAGAAAGGATTTTATGTCGAGGTGCAACCGCTGTCCGGAGTTTACAGAGTACCAGGAAAACAAAAAGAAAAGAGAAGGCTAATACTTTGGCAAATATTTTGATAGCAATGTCATTAATATTCACAAGAGAATAAAACAGATTTAAACAGTATCATTTTTCTTGTGTCCATAATTCATTATGTAGGATAAACCGGCAGATGGTTCGCACATTATTGATTTAGTATTGTTCGCCACACGCATGCTACCGATAAAAAATCCAAACATAAAGGGAATCAATATGTTTATTCAAGCCAATAATGACAATAAGTACTGCCCCAGGCCTTTTATCATATCAAATAAAAGACATGCTGAGGCCACATTGGAAATCATTCCAATTTTAAAATTTAACTAAACGACAATGGCCTACTATAGACCAAGAAACACTAATCTTCATCAACTTCAGTTGGAAGAGTATAAAAAACATTTAAAACTCTTCAAAACCAAAATTGAAGAAGTCGCTGAAATGTGGTAAGCCAAAAATATGTAATAGCAATGTAATATAACTATGAACTATATATATCTATAAATTCAAGGTATCAAGAATTTCGGCGAAGAAATTGGACCACGTCGGATTTCCCCAGCTGCCTGAACTCCAGGCGCTATAAACTCAGAGAAATGATAAGACACGGCCAATTATTTGAGCCTAATACAAATACAAATAGGCAATATGGGGATGACATCTGGCATCTTCGTTTCATAAGGAATGAAAACGAGCTCAACAAAATTTTGGAGTAATTTAATATCATTTTTTATTATGATAAATACAATATTCTAAATCAGGTATTTATGTTTAGGAAGGAGTTTCAGTCCAGGTGCAGCCGCTGCTCGGAATTTACAGAATATCAGGAAAACAAAAAGAAAAGAGAAGATGAATACTTCCGCAATTTTTATATGGATTGAATGTTATTGACATTACATTACAGCAAATAAAAGAGATTTCAATAGTACAGTTTTTCTTGTGTACATAATTCATTATTTAATCATATAAGAAAATCATATGCCCCTATTGAGTCGGATCAATTCTGTTAGTATATGTGAAATATGATACTTTTGTTTTTAAGAAAGAATGCTTAGTCAGCAAAGACGGAGACGGGCGAGAGAGAGAGACAGATTTTATGAATCATCGTTTATCATTTCTTGATCACAACCGAAAGCATAAAGATCTCGCCATTTTGATTTTTGCCTCACCCTAATTAGTAAATATTGCCATTACTAAAACTCATAATTAAGCAGAAAATGAAGATTTTTGTTTTATATTGCTGCATTTCGGCAGCCTTACCTTTCTGTCTAGAATATTCGTCTTGCGACAGTTGTACAAGTAGTGCAGGTTGCAAGTGGTTTGCACTTATGGACTCCGGAGGAATCTGCAGCACCAGAGCAAGGTCGAATTGGTATGTACGAAGAGTCGTCTCATCTCCACATCAGTGCACTGGTAAGTATTATAGTAAATGGGGTTTTAACAATTCAGATACCTACAATAAATAAGTATAAAAAATTTTATTTGTAAGGTATTTGAAATGACTAGCATATACGATCTATATACGATCTATATATATATATATATATATATATTTATAGGTGTAAAGCAATCGTCTCGCTCAACTCCAGCTATACCGCAACCCATACTTCCGCCTGTCACTACGACAACAATCAGATCACCCGTCTCTTCAACGACCATGCTTACTCCAGTCACTACGACGACCGCCAAGCCGCCAGTTACTTCACCAATCATACGCTCTCCAGTCGGTAAATATTAAATTTGAAGAAATATATCAATCAGTTAACTTATGAATGAATATACGGGAGTTTAACAATTCAAATACCTACAATAAATAAGTATAAAAAATTTTATTTGTGAGATATTTGAAATTACTAGCATATACGATTCTAAATATCGAATATATTTATAGGTATAAACCAATCGTCTCGTCCTACTCCGCCTATACTGCAACCCATAGTACCGCCCGTCACTACGACAACAATCCGGACTCCCGTTTCTTCACCAACCATCCTGACCCCAGTCACCACGACAACTATCAAGCAGCCAGTTACTACAATAAGCTTCCGTCCTCCAGTCACTACAACATCCATCACGCCTCCCGTCATTACATCAACCATTAAGCCTCCGGTCGCTACGACGACCATCAAGCCGCCAGTTACTACAACAACCTTCCGTCCTCCAGTCACTACAACAGCCATTATACCGCTCGTCACGACAACAACTAACCCTACAGTCACCACTCCGGTGACGGCCGACAATCCTCACATTTCCATGACAACCTTCCCCCCTCCAGCCACTTCAACAACCCAGTCCCGCGTCAGGGCTCCAGATACGTCGACATCAGTCTCACCCAACCGTATGTACTTTATTTTCATATTTCAATCTACCTATCCCGTCATTATTAGCTAGATTTATTATTTATAAATACTTTACTTACTTTTCAGAAGTTCCAATCATCTCAAAGACCAAGGCCGTGATTAACGATAGTCTCAGATTTAAGATTATGTTACTTAAGAACCTTGTCGGGTATATGTGCAAGACTTATAAATTAGTCGATGTCTTTAAGAGGAATAAGAAATTACCCCCTAACACCAGAAGACACTTTTCTCGATGGAACAAAGGGTCACCTGTTAAAACATTTAAATGTCCGAATAATAAATTAAAGGCCAATCTAAAAAATGTTATTGAATCAGCATGCGGAACAAATTATTTTCTTGCTTGTTATATTGAAAGCGAATCTTTGATGCCTTCCACAAGACAGGCCCTTGATAAATGGAATAGAGAGAATTTTGTTTCTGGCTCCGATATTTGTTTATCCTATAAATTTTACCCTATATGCATGTAAGGTATGATATATTTCGATGATCAAATAATTTTCTAAAATATTATGATAAGAAAATAAACAGAATTATTATTATTCGATTGTCTTTTTATTTTTACTCATTCTTTTCCTGTACCTATCTTCTCGTCTTCGTCCCTCGGAAATTTTATTTTTATATTTTTTGTACTTTTCATCCTCAGCAGAAAAAGAGAAAGGACGCCTTTTCGATTTCCCCGTTTGTTTCAGCTGCTTACTGAGACCCCTCTTTTTCTTCCCACCGCGTTTGCTGAAATTAGCAGCTCTCCTTTTTTCGTACCGAATGTACCTGTCCTCCTTAAGACAGACGTTCTAAAATATCATTAAATATCATCATAATGCAGAAATGCTTTTTTTAAATTACAAATGAAAGGACGCTAGTTACCGCATAATTCGGGAATTACCTTAGCTTTGTGATAATGACGGCGTTTTGAAGGGCCGGGCTCATCAGTGCTGACCAGACTTTCATTTTCAGAGCCCTCTTCGGCTTGTGATTCGACCAAGTCGCTTTCATCTTCCTCCTCGTCTTCCCTAAGGGTATTTATTTATCATTATTATTGTTAGCATAGAAATGCAATTTTTTCAGTCCATTCACTATAGCAAATTAAATATTAAATCTATTAGATTAAAATTAAAGATGTCTCACGTGTCAGCATTATCAGTTATGTTATCCAAGTCAACATAATCTGACTCGTCCACTTCCTCGTGCAGGGCATGATGCAGTCCAAAACTTTCTACAGCCCTCCCTGCCATATAGGATCTGAAATTGATATATTAGATATACTATTATAATAATTTCGTATCATCGCATATATTATTTAACACTCGATATAATACATACTTTGGTTATGCTTATATTAATTATTCAAAGCTGTATCGGTACCTTTTCTTCGGCGAAAAAGACTTTCTTAATATTTTGGAAGGACTGGACAACAAACTGTTATTGTGATGATGGGAGTCCCAGTCAATTGATTCTTCGTCAGAATGATTCCTGAAACCATAATATTTTGATTTACAAATATATAATATAATTATATAAGCAATACTTTTAGGTACACGTAGTTAATCTAACCTGCTCGACTTAGGAGGAAGCTGCAGCCTTATAGACGACAATTCAGGAGGGGGCGGAGGCTCTCTTCGATGTCTGATACTTATCCTTATCGAGCAATCAGTCGTGTCATCAGCAGGACATCTCTCAGCTTTTCCGTTCTTATCCGAATCCGGTCCGCTAAAATATATAAAAGCGATTCTTTTTAATAATTCATAATTAAAATTTTAGAATTTAAGAATTTGAAAAAATTGTTAGTTATATAATATTATTCTAAACCAAATTTTGAAATTTAAATTTTTACCTTAATTCATCGTCAGAGCTGATTGCCACTAGACCATCCGGTAGGAAATCGGGCAGAGTCCTGTTCTCTTCGGACACAACTGGTCTAGTTGCGCCCGCGTCAGTATCTGAAGAAGCTGTCCGAGGTACTTTAGAGATGTGTGACTCTAAAGACCTCTCGCAAGGAGCAAAAATATGCCCAAAGACAGCATGTTTGCAGCAACTGCATCCCGGACAGACCCGAACAAGCCGCTTGGAAGCCGCCAAAAACGCATAGCAATCACTAAAAAAATAATAGACAAATTGCATTTTTTAATTGCCACATAATTTTAATAATCTCTTAGCCATATCGCTAATTAACGCATATAACATCACTTCACTATATCACTTCTGCATCTCTTCACCATATCACTAATTAATGCATATCACATCACGTCACTATATCACTTCTTCATCACATCACTTCTTCATCTCTTCACCATTTCGCTAATTAACGCATATCACATCACTTCACTATATCACTTCTTCATCACCTCACTGTCATTATTCCCTTGTGGCAACCATAGACTGCACATTGCAGCAGAATTCGTTCACTTACGAATTAAGTCTTTGGTATAATAATAACATTTTTGAGGATTAATATTGTTTACAACAGGCATATGCAGATTTCAGTCAAAAATAGTAAAAATATTGAAAATTTATTTTTGTTCCTATCTACGTATATAAAAATATTACTTACCAATACATAGGTTACACATACCAATACATGCTCAAATGATTATTCTGTATATGAGTGACTCACAGGATAAAGGGTGAACCCTGAATGACTAATTAAATAATGCTTAATAAACGAAAATTAAATCACAAACAAAATTTTATATTTAGGGAACCTTCAATAATTGCGTAGTGAATTTACACACCATCAACATCTCCGGATTAAGCCATCCATTTTTGCTAATATTTTTAATCAGAGTTTCTTAAAAATTTTCTTTCAACCCTTTTATGCTCGCAGAAGTTGACTTTTCTTCTTTTATCACGATTTGATTCTCTTAGGTCAGAAAAAGTCATTCTTAGTCCAGCCATTTTGAAACACTAAATATTCAAATGCGAAATTTTTCCTGTCTCATAATTGATAAAAACCCCTTTACCAGTAATAATTGTCGTTGTCCAGATTTAGTTCTCAAAGACAATTTGGCAAATGAACTAATCATTTGAGATTCCCCCTTTATTCTGTGAGTCACTCAATATTAACTAATGTCAAACAATAAGTTCGTCCTTAAACCATCTTCATAGTCCATGTAATATAATACTTACAATCTACTAGTTTCGAATCGGAATATTATTTATAACAGCTAGGTAGGCTCCAGTGCTGGGCCACTAGTAAATTATCATTTTTCAAAAAAGGTTTCCTCCGAAACTCGCAAATATGCGCAGCTGATAATGGTACAGATTAAAGTACGCTATCAATACTTATGTAAATGTATAGGCATTGTAAAATGTTCTAAATTTTGACAATTATTTTTTAGCGCTTCTACCGAAGCAATAAATTGTAAATTTTTAGAATCATTCACAAATGTATTTAAGGCATTTTTTAAAAATATTAAGTTATTGAAATAAAAATTTTGAATTTGTCCTGTTAATTTGTTTGTGAATTACATCATGTTTTATTTGACCGTAAATTAAGATTTCTGAAAAAATATTTCATGCTTATAGAATATTCGTGTATTGCAAAATTGGTGTGATTTTGACATAATATTTATATTTATATCACACATGCTAGTTCCTTTCCGGTTTGGAACGCTTAGCAAACTTGTTCTGATTGCCCTGGTCCCGCTTTAGTTTTACAAATCTCGGAATTTCCTTGGCTCGGCTCGATCAAAATTTTAGATGGGCATGGCTCGGCTCTATCAAAATTTTAGATGGGTATGGCTCTGCTCGATCAAAATTTTAGAAAATTCGTCACTGAATACGGAACATTGTCAGTTAGGTACTGTGGATCAGTGTTTTATACAAAAAATGTATTTTGGTATACTATTTATTTTTTATTTATACTACATTCATACTACGAT
>JABASH010005879.1:0-11398 GCA_019776445.1 Tomocerus maximus
CCAATTTAGTCCATGGACAAAATTAATTTCTTCCAGGACAAAAATGGACAAAATTAATTTCATCCAGGATAAAACTACTTTTGACTTTCATCCACCGCAACCCTGAATTTAGCCCTTCACTTGGTCTATATGTATTTTATATGCGTTTCGAGTTCCTTCCTTTTGCCTTTGCTGTAGCATTACTAAGTTCATATCATCCACTGCACACAAAGTTTTGCCACTTCATCGATTCCCACATTTAAATCGATGCCCGTAATTAACTGTTCCCACGTTCAATGCCAAAATGCTAAACGACCGCCTTTCTTGGGGGTTATATATAATATAACTGACTCTGCTGCTCTGCCTACAAATATTTACTACATGCATTCTGCTTGCCTATAAACATGCACTAAGTCCTATGTTTGTGTACTATGACTGTAGTTAAACACATTTAAGTAGATAAATAGCAAACTTATCTAATATACTTAGTCTGTAAACTTTCTTAAAACATGCCAAGACAAGATACACATGGAACAGACAAAACAGAAACTTTACTGACTATCTGACTAATGTGAAGGCCTAAGTCCATTCTATCATCAGTTACTGCGTGAGTGTAAATTTATTTTAGTTTGAGTTGAAGACATTTCCCACGAAAAATACTTCAAAATATACAAATATGCACAAATATAAATACACTTCAGAATAATCTATTACAAAGCCATTTTCAGATTTCCGTGTAATATTAACTTATTTATTCATATTTTCTCAATATATATTTAAATTGCACCACACAACTCCAGAATGTATAGTACATTTAGGAAAATTCCCAAAGAAAAAACATTATAATGTATTTCCTAAGAGCAGCGTCTAAGCAAGTTAAAACCGCTAGTGGTTAAAACGGCCTGGTTAAAAAGCGGCCGAAATGATGAAAACTGTAAAAATCTGTAAAATACACCCTTGAACCGGCTTTTAGGCGACAAATTTAAAATAATGGAAATGAAAGGTTCGAATTTTGGTATTTTTGGGGTTTGAATAAATTAAACACCTAATCCCTATTCAGACGTCTTTGTTTTTTAGCTAATTTTATCGTAAGCTTACTGAAAAATAAGCAGTTTTTTAATTTGACTACTTTGACCGGCTCATCGGTCAATTTCCGAACGATGCCTCCAAAATTTTAAAGATGGTTCGAGTCTATTTCTATTCCAGGTTCCATAACAAGATTACTTTTCTTTATCTGAACAAGTGAAGTTGATTCTACCTAAATAATATTTTAGGGTCGAACAATTGTGCAGGTCTGTAGACAGTAATGCACAAGAGAATTGCTTCAATGCTTTAGGTAAATGCAATGATAACATGTTTCGTTATCAGTTCTCTACTTGCCATAAAGCCCGCACATGTTTCTAAAGATGTAATAGCATACAAAAGAATTACATAATATTTCTTCTAAAATTCGTTTCGTGACATAATGATTCTTCTGTCATCCTTCTTTTTGCAACGGGAATTTGGTACAACTTTGGAATGTTATGCAATTACTTTTTACAGATACGTACTATTTTTATTGATATCGACCATGCATAAACTTATCGCTAACTGGCCGTTTTATTGCAGCACTTTATTGCTACTCACATATTAACACACAAAAGCAGGATTTTTGTACATTTTAGCAACAAATAAGCAACAATTACGAAAATGCACTAATGACAGCCAAAGAGTGCAGTTGCCACATCGATGTAATCTACCTAACTTATCTAACAATATTTATAAGCTATATGCAACTATTGAACTCAATCATCTACAAACAGTACAAATTTTATTGCTGTTATTGCCCTTGATGTGCTAATGGTTACGAATTGAAAATTTCCGCAGAATGGAAGAATAAGCATTTGTACATATACCGATATACCTATGTACTTTTGAAGCACGTGGGAGTTGCAAAATTGTATTCCTACAAAACATTTTCATGGCATCATAAGAGTCTAGTAGTATAGCGCCCATTTGCATGTTTTACTTCCTTATATGTAGATATTATAGGCACAGGTTATTGCATTGTGGTATTGTGGTAGCAATTCTTAATAGCATCAACCCACTCCAGTTGACTACAGAAAAAGCGGTAAGCCATGAAAACATCTTTTAAGCAGGGTTTGGACGTGGTTGAAACCCCTAGTGGACAAAATGGACAAAATGGCCTGGTCAAAATAAACATCAAAGTGGACAAAGACTAAGGTTTCCTTAGTCTTAGGCAATATTTCACCCTCTAAATATTTAAAATTTGATTGGTTTGACTTTAGGCTGACTTTTTGTCTATTTTGTTCACCGGACGGTCAAAATACAAAAAAGGGGACAAAATACCAACACTGCTTTTAAGTCAAGCAAGCCATACATATCTACATGTAATTGTATTTAGCTTCTTTAGATATCTTGGGTCCGGCATTTACTTAGCCATCACTCATCATCAAGGCCCGGATATTTATTTATTTAAAACACCAAAATATTTACATGGGGGAAATATTTTATAGCCCACCATACATTGGATAATTATGTTCTAGAAACCATGAAATATTTACTTAAAAAATAGTTTTTGGTAGCCAATATCACACGAAACGTCTATATACGAAGTCTCAAGGCTGTCAGATTAACCATTAGAAAGTATTTTGTTACATACTATATAATAAATGAATATCCGGGTCCTGCTCATCACTACTGTACTTATTTTACTCGATTGTGATAGTATAAGTACTAATCGAATTTAAACCTGCGCTACCCATTGATGCATTTAGCGATGAGTCATTTAGTGTTGAGGCACTTATCGTTAGTAGACATTTGGACGAGAGCCATAAAATGTACTCGTGTAGATAAGTACATTCCAAGTATTTTGTATATTTATGCATCGTACATACAGTATACGGACTGCAATGTTCCTATATAATACTAGCTAGCCTGTATATGGTACTTTATGAATACGGGGATGAGAGATACAGATAGTAGTTTGTCTCTGTCAAGATGTATAGAAAACGGATAGAACTGTCATGTGGACTTACGTGTTATCAGTTCACATAGGAAATGTCACATTTATTAGAAATATCTTCAGAATTAAATGTCAAATTTCGAAATGCTGAACGACAGGTGAGGGATTTAAAAATTGGATATTTGTATACACAAAGTTTGTAGTTGCTTGTCAATTTTTAGCAATGACGAACAATTGCTTATGGGGAAATAAATTCGATTTTCCATTGAATTCAAATTATATTATATTTAGTTTCAATCAATGGAAATTGACGACAGGAGGCCCCGTTGAAAATGAGACGAACATTATCTCATTAGGTTGATCCCACCATCTTCGGTAAACTGACTCACAATTCCATAAGTGAATGTTAGGCAGCATCTGCTATTGACTAAAAAATAAGGAACACGTGGCACGGAGTTACTTTTTGTAATGATTTTGCGAGTAATGGTCGGCAAAAAGTACTTGGCGAGAAGCGCAGTTATGCGGCATGGATAATGATAAGCGTTTTTCTGAAATTCGCGTCTCCGATTCCCATGAAAAGAAAATCTTTCTCTGTGAGATTGCATGTACTGCCCTGCCACATTTGAGACCTTTGCTACTTCTTGTCTTGTTAAGCAGAGTTGTTTAAATGCAGCATTCCTTTTACATATTACCTACACTCGAATGTAACCTTAACAGTGAGTTTAAAGAGAGTGCATTGGGTTTGCAGTGATACTAATAAATTATGCTTTCGCTCCTTTGGTCAGGTAGAGCTATAAAGAGGGACTGACAAAACTGGGAATAATTTGTCAAATGGGCTCTATAGTTTATACTATCATGCTGCCAGTTGCTGGCTAAGTTGAGGCAAATGTGTTTAAGGTATAGTAAGTTTCTGATAGACAGGTACGTGGAGGCACAGAGCATAGGCATAGGGACTGGGCTAATATAACCGTAGTCATGTGGGATTGTGGAAACATAATCCTTGATATTTGCAGGTTTATCGAGGAACGGCATGCATATCTAAATAAATATCTAAACAAGTTATGTAGTTTTGGTTGCGAGTATGGATTTATTTATAGTGAGCGGGTAGGGAGAGACATTACGTAACTATGGCGAAGAAGATGAATTAATAATGGAAACTAGCTTTCCGTAAAGTGGATTCTAAGGTTATTGGATGATATTGATATGGATAGAGTAAAATTGAAGAGAACTTAATAAATGTAGTTCTTACTTGATTTTCTCCCAAGTCTCTTCGCCAAAGTTCCTGAGAACGAGAAGTTCCAAGGCATGATTGACGAAGCCGTACTGAAAGTGAACAATGCAAAAAGTTTATCAATTAGTTTTCCATTCTGAATGAGTCTAAAGCGAAGCGAACTATGCAGACAAGACGAATAAGCCAGTGGAGTTGGGGTAAAAAATCATAACATCAGATCCATCGAGTTGGCTACATAAACAAAGATATAACTAAATAATAATATGTAATTGTGCGAAAGTTTTCTCTGGGTTCTTTGGGGGATTTGAAATGCAGAAGAATAGATTAGCAGTCTGGGTACACAAAACCCAGAGAGAGATACATTACATTACACACATGCAGAGAGATACGCGGTTCAGGTGCACTGCGCAAATGCTGGCAATAAACAGCCAGAGTTGGCCGTGTACACGGGGAGAGTCAGTTTTGGCTATTCTGCTTACTTACTTCCTCTTCTCTGGCACTGAGAAGTTCGGCTCAAAATCTAATGTACACCGCACCAGGCGAAAACACAACAGAGTGAAAGTGCAACCAAGACTCTGCAAATAATATTACGGACTGACTGGCTACTACGGGCAAAGAAACGGCAAAAAAGTGGCGTGAGGTAGCAGGAGACGTGATATTACGCGGCGGAGGCTATGGAGTCCAAAGAAGGCAGCAGAACCAATAAGTACACAGCAGAGAGATAGAGAATAGAAAGCGCTAAGCCTAAGCCAACAAACTATGTACACGCCACTAAGTCACACTGAACCAAAGTCAACTGATATCACGGAAAAGGACAAACGTCGAAATACTGAGGAGGATTGGCCCAGCAATAACTCGGATTATTCGGGCACAATGTTGGGGAAGGGATCTAGAAGTGGAGAGAAGATGAGAAAATAATAAGTACGCACGTCTCATCTAAATTCATGAAAAACATTTCAGGGAATTAAAATTCACGAGACAGTCGAAATTAAGTTCCACAGTTGTTCACAAAAAGAAACACGAGGTCTCATTACAGCGGAGCAGTCAGAGAGTGATAAACAAATTAGAGCAAGTTTCCTTAACAAGAAATTAGTGTCGTGTCGTGGCTGGCTATCAAAGTTCAATTCAGTTCAAAAGTGTAACTTAAGTACGTGATTGAGGTTTCCTCAACTTTCCCTCTCTGCTAATTGCACAATGCAATGAGAAGGAACTTGGTGGGAGATAGGACGACAACAACAACTCGGAACATAAAACAAACGGAAACAAATACTGGCTGTGCACTATAATTAAACCAAAATTCAGACGAAACTAATCTGGCAGTGCAATTAAAGCAAAGTGAGTGGCACATCTCATCTTACCATATTCACAACTCTTCTCCTCCCGACTCTGTAAGATCAAGCAAATAGAATTCGTCCCGTCCACCGAAATAAGATCCGATTGCACTCGTCAGTTCATTTACAGCAATAGATTCTTCGGATTCTTTCTCTGCTCTGAAATTTCTCGGGACTTTCTTCAGACCGAGCAACTCACGTCTACAGTGACCTACTATTCCAACTCTCGTGATCAAACTATTTAGTCCAGGAACATCCGAGTATTAAGGTTGAATGGGTATGACTGTGTCTCTGGTCATATTTATCGAGACGTCAGAGTGCTGAGAGCAGACAAGTGCAGAGACAAGTGACGGTGAAAGTGGAGAAAGCAGAAAGGATTTCGGCGGAGAGTCAACGAGACTGTGTCCTCAGTTTTTCTGCCGACTCTCTCGTGAGTCGTGACTGTCTGAAATAAATGATCGAAGCAAGTCCCGCTCTCTCGGTTTCCAGTTTCAGTTGAAAACCCAAAGGCGACACGGGAACTCGGCGAGGGCCACAAAAAAGTCACTGATTGTGGGGCAAGTTTGAGTTGAGTGTAGATCGGTGGATTTCTCCAGTTGAGACTCGACTAGTCGACCTCTTCTCTTGGCCCAAGTAAAGTAAGTCAGTCGATTTCATTCCTTGCTCCTCCGACAAAGTCTGGCCTGCACACACAGACAGACACATCAAATCCTATCTACATAGCTGGCACATGCTAACAAATCCGCGCATGCATCCCTGCCCTATCCCATCTCTGTTCTGCACTCCGGACGAGCTCCGCGTACTTCCATGCCACTTTTATCCAGGCAGAGCATTCCCGGCCACAGCCATACGCCACACCGCACTCCATCCATCCAGCCACCAACAACAACCAGCTCACTCCGGACAAAACGTCCGTTGTTAGTCGTTTTGGCTGGTTAGTCCCGACTATCTCACTCTGACTAACTAAGTACTCGCTCCTATCTCCTCTCATCACATCACGCACACACTTATTTGCTTACATTTACCACTGATGCAAAAACTATTTTCCGCACAGCGTCTTATCCTGAGTGCTGCCATAAGGAATATATGCATGCAAGTAAGTAGCTACATACGCTGACAACTATTATGCATTACATGATGTCCACTTAATCCTTCCTATGCACATGTCACATTTCAGCACTGTATTATTTAAGACTTTCTCCGACCTATTTAACACGTTTCCTAATCGCAATACAACTTATTCTACCTGGATAATCAGATTGCCAAATCCACATGAAAGACTTTTGGCTATTAGCCTCCTTCACTTGCATCATCCGTTGCCCATACGAAGAATTACTATTTAAATAATGAGGGAATATGCGTCTACGCACGTGTAATTTAATACTAGACATGCAAATGAATTAAGAATTCTCCAATGTCGTCATCAAAATATCTACTCGTTACCTACTGCGATGTTTAAAACGAGGGTTTGGTGGCCCAGAAACAATTAAACTTTCTTCCGTCTGCTCTAAAATGCAAATGGGAGTATCCTTTGCCAGATTAAAACGACGGAATAGATATTAGGGACAAATGCACAGGGAGTACAACATTTATGAAAGTAGACACTAGACACTCATTTTACTTGGATAAATAATGAAGTACAAGGACACCATTCAGATCCAGAGAGAAAGAAAGATACATGGATTTAAAAGTGTCTGGGGCATTGGAAGCAAACACATATTCTATATACATTTACTTGCAGATGATGGGTATCATTCTCGCCATGCTTTACATTACTACTTTAACATTCGCAAGAAACAAGACCAACTGTGCAGAAAGACAAAAAATCCATTCGCTTGCTGGGCACGTACAATAGTAAACCCAACATGGTATTTTTTACTCTCAGTGTCATGTTTATGCATTTTATAATGACAAGTACAATTGCTTTGGCTGACAAAATATATTACTATTCCCATCTATGCATCGGACACTGTACAATTAACAGTTAACTGACACCACTTTGCACAGATATTATTCTCACACAACTCATATTATTATGTTGCCAAAAATGTTGTATCGAAACATAAAATTGTACAAACTCCTTTATTGTTCGTTTGGCATGGAAACATTGAAAAAGATAGTTGCAAAATGTCCTCGAGTCCTTTCATTCTTAAGTTCACTTGAAAATTCACGGAAGGTTACGTTCCGAGGACTCTGCAGTTTAAGTTTAAAGTCCGTCCTAAAACAATATTTTGGATTTCTTGAGTTGTCTCATCAATTTTGATGAGCTGGGTTAAACAGTGAGGAGTTAGAAAATGCTACATTGTTCCCTACTTTAGAACGCGGCCAGCCTTACAACTTCCAACTCCCAATTACATGAATGAAGACCTACAACGCACAAAGTAGAGACATATATATGTAGCTCTATGGTGTGTCTATGGAGATTGTCTAATTTAATTCACAATGAGAACTTTCTGCAGGGAGCTGTACAATAGGGAATCGGTCACTGGTAGAAACGCATTGTAATCACAAGCACCATTCATTCGCTTCTAGCTCTGAGTGTGGCTCTTTGTTCTGATAACAATAGTTCCTTCTTCAACTGTAGTAATCAATGGAAATGGAGCAGGAAATAAAATACAAATGTCGTCTTCGAAAAGTTATTTTCTTTTAAATCCACGTATTTCAAGTGTTTTTGCATTTTTAATTCAACGAGTAAGTAACATATTTAATAAAACACGTTCTTAGAACTACCAACTTATAATTGTAAGTCATTTTCAATTCACATCCTAGTAAAACCAAAATTGGCAGTCTAAAGTTGTAAAACGGGTTTCCCGAAAAACTATGTCCTTGCTCTTGAATTTAAATAAGTATGCACTTAAATACTATGTAATTTACCTTTCAATATTTAATTTAGCATTTTCATTGAAATATCGCTTTAGTAGCTGTCAATTAATTATGTCCAGTGTGGAATACTTACGTACGTATTTGTATTACACATTTTCAAAGATTTACTTAAAGGTCACCTTATGCTATTTTGTTTCAATAACAGCATAATATGGTGTAGCTGGTGGACAGATTGAGCAATTAAGTACGAAAAGCCTTAATAGAACTCTCGGCTGTTTCCTTCTCTGTACAAATGTGCAGAAAGAAAGCTACTTACAGCCTGCCAGACATCAATACACACACAATACAGAGAAGAAACGTTCTGTTTTGCGTTAAAATTAGTTCAAGGAAGAATTAAGGGCTGGAGTTTATTTAAGCGTCAGAAATTTAGTATCCTGTCAATACTAATGTTATCATTGCACGTATTCTGCGTTTCATTGTCATCTTGAGTAACAACAGTCATTTGTTGTGCACAGTTGAGTTGATTAGATGTTCCATTGTAAGGACCTATTGGCCGAGTCTTTCCCTTTACGACGTCTGTACTGCTAGTTACCCTGAGAGATTCTCCTTTATTGTGTTAACTAAATTGAAATTCGGAATGTGGAATTCAGGAAGAAAAATTGGACGTAGGTATATTCTCTTGTCTGTTACTTCACTGATGAAACTCTGAGATTTTCTTTCTGGAAGCAAGAAGCTAGGAAGGAGGATTGTCTTGCGTTGTAATGTATGTATGTAGGGACCTAAAGTAATAGGGCCATAACTTAATGGGTAACTCGGTATTTGTCTGGAGGAGCTAGTCCGAAGAAAAGCTACGTAGTATTATAGTACAGCACTCATTGCAAATTGGGCCAGAGTCTAAAGGGAGTGGACAGGTAATGCTTCTACAAGTCAGGTCCATCCTACTTAACGTGAAAGTTAAAGCTGACGCTCTCGTTAACTATTTACACAGCCACACACGGAGAATTAAGAAAAAGTAGACGGAAAGCCTTATAAGACCGTCCAGACACACATTCTCTCCCAAACAAATAACACACAGCAGCGAATTGGATCACACAACAAACACATGACCAGGTAGCCTTAAGATTATTTTCCTGACGTACTGGAACACATACGAACTCAATTCTTGCCTAGATGCTCATAGACCGGGTGCTCTGCTATGGATGCCCCGCACAAAATCATTTGCAGTAGCTGCACTGCTTAATAAATAACGCTTTTATATTAAGAACAGTTTTCCATGAAGTTCATGACCTAGCACGAGACCATTAAGAATCAATCACACCCTGTAGGAAAGAAATCCTACAAAAATAAATACGGCAGGGCAAGGTGTCTCCATCAGACTATATGTATTCATAATACAATAATTTATGCACATAATATCTCACTCGCTAATAATAATGGATCGTTTGGCCCCAACCTACTAACATTGCGAATACTACATTTTTAATCGCCTAGTCTCAGCAGAGGGCTTTCAACAATTTCCACAATCAATGTTGAGTGACGCTGTGAATATCTTATCTCCATTCTACTATCTATCGCTCAAATAATGGGATTGGATTTGAATTAACTCATTCTATTTTGGACTTTAAAGAGGACCCGTGTTGTGTAGGTGTCCATATACTAACCAGGACATCTGATTCCAACTCTGTTTCGGAAGTCTGGCAATATATTTGTAGCAAGGGATAAACAATACTGCATGGTGGAATTACGTGACGAATATTACTCTAACAGATGTAGGGCGAAAATTATCTCAAGTAATTTTATGGAGTTATGCAATTTTTCAGTTGTAAAATTGATGTTATACTTATTATGTTTGCTTGAGACAAACAAACGCGGGTGAATGCTTTTAAATTGCAAGGGCAAAAATGTAAAGTACAATTGACGGGCATATAGTAATTGCACTGTCCGGTGAATGCAATGAAACAGTAATAAGTCACCGACAATGAGATTAGAGTGGGCCATAAAATAAAAACCTATATAGGTAATTACGGAGGAAATAAACGAAATGCATGACTATTGGGTATTCCCAAAATGTTCTCCATTCCGACTTTCTGGACATTCAGTCATAGACTTGCATTGCCTTAAACACGTAACCTGTTCAGTTACTTAATTATCTCTGGTACCTTTGAGCCGAGAATTTTAATGTTTTGTCACTCACATCAAGACAGGTTAGCGAATGTAAACGTCTTATATTTCAAAAGATTCCCATTTAGGGAGCAGCCATCCATATGCATGCATAGAATTTGCAATACAGATATATTGGCAACTAAAGATTTTGTGATTAAGACAGAATGAATTTTTAAGAAATTACGTTACGGTGCAAAAAAGGGTATTGGGGTTTATTGTAGAAATGGTGCCTCCAACGTACTATTTATTTGCATTTTAAACTAAAATTATGTTCCGGCCACGGAAGAATGGTAATTAAGAAGTAATTGCTTGTCTTTTTAAACTGCAATTCTCATCACAATAAACAGTCACTTTAGGATTTGTCCTGTGGATTGGACAATTCATGCGTTCCGTTTCACTTCAAGTATGGCTGAATTGACATGAATTTGCAGATAAAGATGAGACAGGCAATAAATACTAAATACAACCTAACACAGCAGTGAAGTGACAGTTCTCTCTTTTGTAGAGAATGTCTACTAGGAATGTATTAACAGGGTTTAAAATTACGCTTATGCCTTGCATGTTAAAGTCCCCAATCTTTTTTGCTAAGAAAAGAGTGTCCGGTTCCTACATTTGACAGATGCTGAAACAAAGACATTTTCACCTAACAGAGATTTGTCAAACTCAATTCGGATATGCATAAAGGAAATGGAAAGAAATATAATTTTGTCATGACGTATGTATTACTATTTAGTTTAATTAATTCCACTCATGAGCTGTCAAAAACCATCAAACTTAATCAATTTTAACAAGGAACCTATAATAAATATACTGATAAGGAAGGGAAATAGAATCAATTTTGAATCTCCATAGTAAAATACTGCAAATGACGTCACTCGGGACTATCAAAATACGTTTTAAAAAGTA